>CAUHTR010007673.1:87106-98369 GCA_959609185.1 Schmidtea polychroa | reverse complement strand
TAACAGGTTTATCTATTAATTTATTTATTGATCTATTTATTTATTATTTATCGATTTATTTATCTAATTGTTGAGAATATCTAAATAATAAAATAAAATAATTATTAAAACGAGTAAAATTACTGATGATCTTCAGAAATCATGACGAAGAAAAAAGAATAATTAATCAATTAATTTAACAATAAACAGAATGGTAGTTATTAATTAATAAATGTAACTTTAAAATAGAAGTGGACAAAACAAAATGAAAGTGATATTTCGTATCTAGGATAACGAAATGGATCAGATTCAAGCATCAAGAATTCCAAAATTTATCTGTAAATTAACAACAAATTTATCAAGTGTTATTTGATAATAAAACTATGAAACAGGAAATTGAAATCTGACACACAAAAAAAATATTTAAGAAAACATTTAGAAGAAGAGTATATAATTAAGAAAGTTATTTCAAAAACATTTTGGGAAAATTTTGAAAAAATATATTTGACTTGTGCATTAATAATAAGCAATCAAGTTGATTATGCTTAGATATTACATTTAACCAATTGTCTATTTGCCTATAATAACCAAAGCGCAATTGATAGGACCTTTTCTGACATTAAATTTGACCCTACCAATAACAATTTTAGTAAGTATGAATATCAGTTATTCTATTTTATTTTATAATTTATGCATTTATTGTAAAATAATAATTTCTAATAGTGATTTTTTAAGTAATTTGAAATTAAAATAAATTTTATTATAACAGTCAATAAATAATGGCATCGATTTAAATATAACTAAAAACGACAAATATATATATATATTCATAATCAAAATCTGAATACAATCTAAGTCAGCGTTTCCAAACTTTCAAAAAGATTTAATTCCCAAATTTTAAAGATTTAATTAAAATCATCAGATCATCAACAAAATTTAGCATTAAAATGTTATTTAAAATTGAAAATTATTAGCACAACATTTAAAACCAACAATGATTATAATTAATATGTTTCAATTTCATGCCAAACAGTTAAATACTCCCAAAAGTGTTGGTTGCTGAACCCCCAACTACAGATAGTGCTGTTTGTAAATTTTGCTACTTTTTTGAACTCAAGCAAGATCGAAATTTGGTTTCGGTAGGTTTCAAAAATTGGCATAAAAGTTCTGAAAACTGTAGCTATTGTGACATCTCTAAGCTCTAAATCGGAAGGAAAAACTCAGCCAATTAATATGATAATTAAAAAGAATTGAATTTGGAAAAGCAGAAGAATCACTTATTGTTATATCCAATCATAGAATCTATTATTTTATGTGGTCGTCAAAACATTCACTTGTGTGGAAAATATGATTCAGGCTCATTACTTTCAACAGATAACAGTGTAAATAATGGAAATTTACGAGCCCTCCGTCGATGGTGAGCACATTCGGATAAGGAATTTAACGAACTAGCACAAAATGCTCCGAAAAATGGAAATTATCTGAGTCTTACGATTAAAAACGAAATCATCTCACTAATTGAAAAAATTATTATCAAATGTCGAATAGCAAAATTAAAAAAGTCTTCATCTTTCTCAATTTACGCTGATGAAACTTCGGATTGAGCTAATAAAGAACAGTTGGAGTGTGTTACTTCGATTTCGATAAGCTTGAAATCAATAAAGATTTTTAAAAATTTGTTCCAATAATCGATAAAACCGCCGGTGGAATATCATCAAAGATAATGAGAACTTTTCAAGAACTTAATGTAGATTTAAGCTTCTGTGTCGGTCAGGGATATGATGGAGCGGCTGTTATGACAGGAGAGAAATCAGGCGTTGCAAGAAGAATTAGAGATAGTTTTCCAAGTGCTATCTACATTCATTTCATGAGCCACTGTCTTAATTTGGCATTGACAGATTGCCTTACTTAAAAGCATGTACTGAGACAATTAATCAAATTTTCAGCAAGTTCTTTTAGATAGCATTGCAGAAAAATGTCCAGAAAGCACAAAAAAGAAGTTTAAAAATAATGTTCTACACGATTTAAAGAACGCCATCAAACAACTGTAACTTTCACTGAACTTTTCGGTGGAGTTGTGGTCTGGCTTACAGAGCATTGTTGAATGGAATGATGATGCTTCACATTTAGCAATTGGATTCTTACGATTCTTACATTTGAATTTATGTCTTTATTGTTACTTGACTATACGCTGAGCATTACTGTAGCACTTAGCAGATATTTACAATCAGTTTCGATCGACATAACACAAGCTATTGAAGCATCATAAGATATTATTGACACATTCAAGGAAATTGAGGGAGTATCGTTATTTTAAGCACAAAAGACTATTATCAAAATATTTTATTCAAACCGCTTATTAGTAATTTCTGCAGCGAACTTGAGGAAAGATTTCAAAAGCATAAAGAAATTTTGACCACAACATTATTGCTGAAGAAGAAATTGCGAAAGCTGTTGATGATATTTTGAACTTTTATGGTGACTACTTGAAAGCTTCAGCAACTCAATTAAGGGCAGAAATTAAAATGTGGAATTTGAGATTATCAAAGCTTGTTGAAAAACCGAATTCAATAATTGATCATATCAAGTCTTGTAATAGTACATTTTTTCCGAACGTTTTAAAGTTGTTTTCAATACTAGTAGCTCGAAAGAAGCTTTAGTAAATTAAATTTGATCAAAACTTTTGACCGTGCTACTATGACTGAGGATCGCTTAAATGGATTAGTTTTATTAAATATTTATAGAGATGAGTCAATTAAGATCGAAGAAGTTTTGATTGAAATGTCAAAATCTGCCCGAAGAATCAAAATAAAAGTATGAATTATGTAAAATAATGAATAATGCCAAGGATCGTAGTATGAATGAATGCAAATTGACTGATATGTCGAATGATGTAGTGAATATGAGTATTGATACTAACAAACAAGATGACCCAAAATATACGATGGCATTGCCGTATTCTGAAGGATATAAAGATTTCAAAAGAAAGATAGGTAAACAGCTGGGTAAATTGAATTATAGAATTGTTTCAAAATCGTGCAAAGTACGTAGTATGTTTGTTAGTAAATCTCGAACACCGGTTGGATTGTGTTCGGATCTCGTTTATCAATTCACATGTAATGGGTGTAATGCCACATACATTGGAGAGACTTCCCGTCATCTCTGTACTCGAGTTCAAGAACACTGTCGACCGAAGGGAGTGTCAATATTAAGGATCACAATAAAGTCTGTATGAGAGAATTAGGAATGACTGATTTTAAAATCTTATCAAAAAATTTTGATAATTGTTTTGAGCGTGTGATATGTGACGCATTATCGATAAGAACTTTTAATCCTAAAATCAATGTGAGAATGCAGTGAATGCTTCTGTGTTGAATGTTTTTAATTAAGGTTTTGTGTGTTGATTTATATTGAATAATAGTTATGTTACATAATTAAAAAAAATAATTAAAATAATATTTTTAATAATTTTAAAAGTTTAAATATGATTGATTATTGAACATTATTTTTGAAAAGAATAATTGTTAAAAATTTTTATTTATAATTTAAAATTTATATATTTTATAAATTGTTTATATATTATCAATATTGTATAGTTATTCATCCGTCGTGAATGTAGGTAACCTGATGATGATAGTAATGCTATCGAAATATATAGTGAAAAAGATGTACGAATGGCGATTTTTATTAATAAAATCTTTACCGAGTTTATTTAAGTAATTATGTAAAAGTTAAAATTTTTGAAATAAATTTTAACATTTCAACAGTTTTTGTTGTTCAAAAAAATTTTTTTGGGCAACCCCCATCAAGAATTCCTGGCTACGCCCCTGATCTATATATTCAAAATTTACGTTTTAGAATGGATAAACCTTTGTCAGATCATTTATTTAAATATTTGTTTTTCCCGTCAATCTAAATTAGCAATAAATATTTTGTGCTATAAATATTACATGAATTATTAAAAAAAATCGGATTGAAAAGGTTAATTAATTAAATAAAACTTATTTATAAATTTAATGAAACTTACTAAAGTAAAATGGTCAAATAACAAATAAATTCTATTGGCTTGTAGTGTGAAAATTCAAAACAAACTACAAAAATGCTATAAAAGCAAACCTGATGTAGAACTTTTATATAGAGAAATAGAAAAATTTATTATGAGAAGAAAAATAAATAACTACACACAAGCACGGATCTCAAAATTTCTACAATAAAAATATAAATAATTGGACATTAAATATGCGCGTTAGCATTTAATTAGTTCCAAATTTTCAATTTTAAATAAAAATTATTAATATTTAAAAAAATATTTTTATACCACAACTGTTCCATATAAACAAAGTCATTGAATTGTCTGTTTAAGTAAAAGAAATGTAGTTAAATTTCCAAAAAGTGAAAAATGATATTGAAAATTTCTTATTAAATTAAAAATATAAAATTACTTATAAAATATTATTGAAATAATTTTTTACTTATATAAATAAAATCCTGCGTTAGTGCTGTTGAGAATACCTAAATAATAAAATTAAATAATTATTAAAGTGATCAAAATGAGTGGTAAAAGGTATAAAATAAGGGGCATGTTGCTACAGAATTGTGAGGAGAATGAACAAAGGAAAGAAATTGGAAAACGAAAAGTAAATGTCAAAGAATCAATTAAATACGACAAGGTCGTTGTTATTAAACAAGTACAAATTGAAAAGAGAAAACAAAAATAAACTACAAATCGGAAATGGAATTAATCGCCTTATCTCGACAGCTTGGTGAAGATAACAAATAAACCATATGGGAAGTCGAAAAAAAGAAATCGAATAAATTGCACTTCTTGATAGTTGACTGAGATGGCATGAATAAGTGGAAATGACGGAGATGGCTTGAAAAATAAAAGGAAAACAGCATTAGATTATCACTAAACACCAGTAAATAAAATGTATTAAAGGGAGAGACACAAATGGAATAAACAGAAGAAAAATAGACGAAATATTTGGAGAAAACTAAAGAATTGAAGAAACAATAAACTCAGAATTTATCACAAATTGGAGGCAAGGTAACACAGAAATTAAAGCAAATGGAACAGAAGTGAAAGTTACAAGCAAATTGGTACGAGTATATTGAGGAGATTCAACCCTGAGGCACTTTAGCGATCACTGAACTGAGCGTTTTAATAAGCCCTGAGTTTAGAGTGGTGCTTCTTTTGTGCATTTGTGTTAGCAGAAATCAAATCGACTGTAATTGGAATAGATAATAAATATTGATATATTACTTATTTCAAGCCAAGGCACTTATTTAATGTCCTAAAGAGCTTATCAATTGCGCTTTGGTATATTATAGTGACTCGTTATAGTATGTGAGAATAATAATAAAACTGAGTTCAAAATTTAGGAATAACAAAAATATAGTTTAAATGGTTTTCTTCATAGATATAAATGTGTCTCGTGGCAAATCTTGCATCGCCTTATGACACCCAAATTAGAGAGTAATATACAAGTTTTACAAGTGTAATCACTCATTAACATATGCACAAAGGAGCCAAATTGAATTAAGTGACGATTATTACACCAGTTTATTATAGAAACCATAAATAATCTGAACTTGAATTCGTTTAGCGTTTATTAGTAGTCTGGCACCTCATTTTGTCCATTTCATGTTATTTTTGCCAAAAACCAATCACTGATTGTAATAAATATGATTTTCACTATTAATTTTCCAATTTTCAACTTTTATCATTGATAATTATTAATTAATTAAATTTAGGATTAATAATTGCGTTGGTGAATTCAATCAAAAATATTTTATACAGTTTTTGTTTTATGTCGGTAAGTCATTTTAATATGAAAACGAAAAATTGCATTTCATGACCGGCCCGGTTATAAGCGGCATAATTTTGGGTTAGATCCGTTTAAACATAATTATAATTCTTCGGGAAATTAACTCAAATCATAAATTATCCCTTGAACTAATAATATATCGTAAATAAATATATCTAAAATTTTCGGTTTTTAAGACTTCAAAATAGCATATAATAAAATAAAATTACACCATAGACATCAGTAAAATATTATTGATGCATTTGTATAAAAATAAAGGATTAAAACTAATTTTACACAATAATTACATTAGTGACCATTGAATAAAGAATTACTTACTATAACGTGATAGGTAGTGATAAAAAGTTTAACATACAAATATAAAGTGATTTATACTCTTTTCCCGCACTTTTCTTTTGGTTCAGCAAAGAACCGTTATACCCTAATATTTGACTTTATTTCAATGTGACTTTTGAGATGCTTGGCTTTTTAACCATTGAAGTACACTTTCGCTTTCAGAAAAGTTCGATTTGCTGTGAGGCACATCAGGAAGGTTTAATTGGCGTTGACTGAAACACACATTGTTCTCATGTAATGTAGCAATTATGTCCTTCGCATGCTGACAAGAGAGATCAGGTTATAAGATATCCCACCCTGGAATGATATTGCTGTATATATTTTATCAACCTTTTTCTTATGTAGTTATCAATAACTATAAGTCTTTCACTCTAAGTGCAATTTCAATCCAGATCATAACATTAGGTGGAAACTCTTCTTTAAACTTCAATGAAAATCCATAATGTGCATTTTTTGTCTTTAGTGTAGATATAATTGTGGTCTTGCAGAACAATAAGCCAAAAGTAAAATAGTATCCATCCACTATCGCGATTTCAGTTGATAACAAAGTTCCCTTTCTTAATTTATATTCCAAAATTCGTTTCATATCATTTTAAGGCACTCGACATTTGAACCTGGCGTTTTGACTAACTGTAGGTTTGTTATTAAACCTGTAAGGGAAGTGTTTTATCTTTACTTATGCATTTTCTGGATAATGTGATAGTTTCTCGTCAAATTTTCCAAGTTTTCTCGTTTGATTATTCTTTTATTTAGCGGTTCCATTCATTCAAAACTTTCTTATATTTCTTATTATCAAGGGTTCCGATTATAATTTAAGTAGCTCCAAACATCACGGGATACACCTATATCTTGTAGCATACAATCCAGATACAATAGATGCACAAGAAGAGCTTATGCCGAATCCAATAAATTTAAAATATTTTGAAAAATATTGATTAGTTCATGTCAAAATTGAAAGATTTGATAATCAATAATTTCTTAGATATTTATGAATTACCCCGTGGACAATTTTAACGACCTTTTGAGGAAAATTTCTGAGATTTTTCAAAATCTGTTATTGTTCTTTTTTGTAAGAGAAATTAATTCTGTGTCAGACAACTAAAAGTACTTTGGAATATCGAAAATCAATAAATTTTTTGGAATTTTTTTTAAAACAAACACGTAAGAAAATCTGAAATATTTAAACTACATACAAATAATCCTATTATCGATTATCATTAAAATCAGACCATTTTCATTGATTTTATCAAATTTCTTTAATTTGCGATCCAGTAATTTAAACAACACATTTAAATAAATATATATTTTTTCAAAATCCCATAATTTTTCTTTTTTTGATATTTCAATTTTCCCCATTCTGAGAAAATATCAAAAATTACCTAAATAATACTCGATAAAGCCGAAAAAAACTATCAATAGAAAATAAATAAAATTATCAAAGAGCCTGAAATATTTCGGGCCGGGTCTGATTGCAAAACCTTACTTATCTAAATAAATTACGCTTTGAATATTGTTTCGAGGTATATCATCAGGTTACGCTCTCTCGGTCATCCTTATCAGTTGGGTGTGTGATTCAAAAATTAAATCTCAGGCAGAACATCAGAAAAAAATGTAAATTTCCTTTACATATGTCTCTCTTGATTATTTGAATACTTCGTAGAATGCATTCAGTGATTGCCGGTACAGTGGCAATATTATTTGGTCTGTTTGTGTTTGCTATTTTCTTTGATCAAGTGAGTCCTTTAGATTACCAGATTGATTTAATATTCATACTAATTCCACAAAAAAAAATTAATGTGCAGAGTGCAGTAAATACTTCTGTTTTAAATATTTTTTGGTTTGGTTAGTAGATAGTTATGCGTACTCCAGATCCAGATACCCCCACTACTTTTTTTAATTTTTTTTTGTTTTAATCATCAATGACGTAATAATTTTAATTTTTGTTTAAATCGTTGATTATATAATAATTTTAGTTTTAATTATCAATTGTGTAATAATTTTGTTTTAATTATCGATTTCGTAATAATTTATATTTTTGTTTTAATTTCATATTACGTCATAAACTTTGATTTTTATAAGAATTTTTTATGTCAATATACTTCCAAATATTTTTATATCTTCTTCAATAGATATTTTTATATTTTATTTGTTTTTTGTCTATTAAATGAGACTATGATGTAATCAAAATTCTGAAATTTCATTTTTAGTACACCATATTTTAAATATTTTTTTGGTTTGGTTCAATATAATGAATGTGTCGGAGTATGAAATATTATAAATATTCAATAAATTAATATAAATTTAATTGATATTATAATAAAAATATTTTGATCGAAATTTGAAACTATCAGTAATCAATGATAAGTTGTTTAAATTAAATGAAACAGTGTTTAAATAACCCGGTAAAAGTTATTTTTAATTAAATAATTCATTAAATTTATTTAAAATAAATTTCTATTTACTAAATATCAAATTTTTGCAATTGAAAAAATGCTTAAACCAAAAAATAATCACAAATAGTTTAATATCTACTATCACCGAGTATCGAGTCCTTGCAATAAAAGCGATTTATTCAAATTTGTTTTATTATTTAACCAAATTGGTTGTGATGAATAATCTAAATAATAATTTAATATAAAACTCATTGATATTTAATTTATTTTACTTCCCTACAAGCTCAATAAAATGTCGATTCCTCGCCAACTGATTTGATATCGCCAGTAGTTAATAGTGTCACCACTAGCACCCTTTTTGGTATACCCCTATACTACTTACTAAATAATAGTAATTGACAAATTTTAAATTATGTGTAATTAATTATTACTTTTATTATTTATTTATTTAAATTCTTTTGTATTAATATTAAATTTTAATTAAATTAATTAATTAATTTATGTAATTTGTTACATTTTATTAATTAACTATTTTGTATTATTATTTTATTTAAGTAATTTTATTATTTATTACATTTTAATGATATAACTATTACGACAAAGGATCAAAAAGGTCGCCTCAAGAGGTCAAATGATATATTAAGGGTCAATATTTAAAGGTTATTCTGTTTTAAGATGAATATAAGAGTCACAATGGTGGGTTCAAGAGTAACATTAAAGAGTAAGGTCAATTCAGAACCTTTTGAGGGTAAGCAAGTCTGTTTTAATTGTTTTAGAGGTCAGTTTCAAAGTCAAAAGTACATGTTATTAAAAGATAGTAATAATAATAAAAAAAACTAAATAATCGAAGTAATAAATTATTTAAGCGAATGACAAAAAAATGGTAAAATAATACTTATGATTAAAATATATCTGTAAAAACGATTAGTAAATTACACTAGTTATAAATATGAATCACATTAAAGATATTTCAGTAAAATCGACTAAATCCATTTACTACAAATAAAAGATAAATCTTTGGAATAATTCTATTGTGCATTGTTACAGTAAAAATAAAATTATTTTAACTAAATGAAAAATGGAACCTTTACAAGAAAACATGTGTGTAGCACACACAACACAACATTTTAAATTTCGGATTAAGCCATATTTTAGAGCAGCCATGCACAACCTTTTCAACGCTTATTAGAAATTAATTTTATTAGAAATAGTTAATATTTTTTAAATTGTGCGCGAAAAATAATTTTTAAAACAAAGATTCGAGATCTCTGATATGAATTACATATAAAACTAAAACATTGGTATTAATATCTCTATTTATATTGGCTCTATATATTAATCAAATGAGTTTATTTAAACAAATATTCATAGTTGACGCAATAAGAGTATACATTTGAACAAAGATTTGAAATCTCCATTCAGAACTACTATAGTAAGCTGAAAGTCCCATCAAAATATGTAAATTTTACGATGCACTGTCATAAATAGAATCGTTGAAAATATTTCAAAGTCCGTCGGACATAGCCGAATTTTTGAGAATTATCGATTGTTTTTACCTTTTCTTAATTCCTAGGAGAACCAAGAAACCTTTCGAGGATTTTATTTCGGAATCTTCTTAGTTGAATCAAGACGCAACTTTTTTGTTAAGGATGTCTCGACTAAATATACTTGGTTCCAAATGTTCCAAAATTTATTCCTTAAAAACGCAAAATTTATATTGAAAAGAAATCTTTTCGTTGATTTCATATAAAAATAATCTGTGTCGACAAATAACAAATCTTTTTCGTGGACCATGTCTGGGTGAATTCTTTATTACAAAAACTAAAACTCTAGAACCAGTTTATATACTTTATTATATACTTTATTATAAAAAAAAAAGAAAATTAACATTCAAAATAATTCATAATATCTCAAAATATTATTAGTAACTATAATTAATGAGATTTTTGTGGTTCCAAATTAGATGCCAACTTTTTCATATCTGGGGTAATATTTGTAGTAGCTACTTTTACCACGGCATTTTAATTTTCATTTGTAAGTCGGTTTCTTTGAAAAAAATTTTAAAAAAAATCAGTTTCTTATTCAACTTCATTATTGAAAAAGTTTGCTCACAAATATACGTACTTCCGAATAAACTTCCACAAAGTGCTGCAATTTTTAGTAAATATGGGAAGTTTGGAATAGAACAATGATAACTTGATTCGAAAACTTGACAAATCACTTTGTAATTTCGTTATTAATTGACATTTTCCTTGGAGTTTTTGGTTTAGATCATTTAAATGGCCCACAAATATCTTTTTAAATGCGAAGTCACACAGCCATTTCGAATCTTCCAAATAATCCACTGACTGACTTTTTTCAATTAAAAACATTTAGTGTCGTTTCATTTCATATCGGATTATTTTCTTATGCATTTCAATGTAATTGCATAATTTCACAATTAGTATACAACAATTTTTTTTTATTTAAAGATACAAATTATAAATAAATTAGGGCCGTAGCAAATATAAAATCGGGCTGAATGCGGCCCGCGTGCCGCGGATTGTGCATGGCTGTTTTAGAGAATTAAATTTTCCTTATATATGGTTATATGGTTATAAATTTTATCAAATTATAGTAGGATACAGTAAGCTTTCTAGACATGTGTTACTGCCTCGTCCGTTGATTAAAAAAATTACCCCATGGAAACAAGAAATAAAATGAAAAGTAATTAAAAATTAATATTAT
>CAUHTR010007673.1:0-87005 GCA_959609185.1 Schmidtea polychroa | reverse complement strand
TTTCGCTTTGCGGCCAAGTTTCGTGGAATGTATGTAGGCCGTAAAGCGAGGTATGGGTGTATATATATATATATATATATATATATTGCGTAATAACTAACACGTATTGAATTACACAATATACTCTGAACTGTTTCACATTTGGTCTTAAGCCTCCAATGTAATATCATTACTCTCCCTTTCATAAGATTGATGTCATCTCTTTAACCATTCGATTCGGTGGTGTCGCGTCGTATCTGGATATTGCAATTCAACTTGATGATCTGAAACAAATATAAGAATTTTATATGGACCATCATATTGAATATTATTTTTGTTTCTTCTAAGTGGCTCTCGTCTTACTAGTACCTCCTCCCCCACTTCAAAATGTCGTTTAATTCTTTAGTCTTTTTCAAATTTCCTCTCTTTTGCGCAGCTTGCTTGTTATTCGTTCGTGCTTCTTCCGAAATATCGTTTACTTGTAACGTTATTTTCCGTCCCTATACTATTTCAAATGGTGAATATTTTGTAGAACTTTGATAAGTTGCATTTATAGTGAATTCAATTCGAGGCAGCAGTTCGTGCTACTGTTTTTCAGTAAAATCCCCTTTTATCGTCGTCACAAGTAAATCTCTCATTGTTCTGATAGCTCTTTCCACTAAGCCATTCGACTGATGTTGATATGGTGAGGCGAATTCTTGCTTTATTCCAAGTTGTTCTAATTTTCCCTTCAAATATTTGCTTTCAAAATTTCGCCCTCTGTCTCTCAATATACTTCGAGGTTTACCATATTTGTAAATCCAAACCTATCAATAATAACGATAACATACTTTTTGTCGGTTGAACTTCTCTCCATGAAAGCAACATCCATCACAATCTGTTCTAGAAATTCAGAACTTTCGTGTGGAATTAAAATTTCCTTTGTCTTCCCTTGGTCTATTTTCCTTCATGCACATGTGACACATCGTTTTACTATTTCTTTAACGGTTTCTTGCATTTTCGGCCAGAAAAAATTCCCTTCCAAATAATGAAACAGTTTCTTAATTCCAACGTGACATAAATCTTCATGTATTTTAATCACTAGTTTAGATTGATAGCTTTTTGGGATTATCACTAGATTTATTTTGTCTGACTCCAATACAAGCATATCATCCAATATCTTTAACCAATCTTTATATCTTAATAAAAACTACTTAGAAACGATTCCTGCCGAACATCTATCTGATTCCTAAAAATTTCCATTGCTTCCTGGACAATTTATCTTTGTTCTGTTCTTCCATAATTTCTAACATTGTATGTGTTTTTGTATCAAATTGATATATCTTACTCTTGATCTTTCTTGTTTATGTTGTACATGTGCTGTCTGACACTGTGCACATAAACTACCCTCGATCCTTGATAATCCATCTGCGTTTGCATGTTCTTCATCTTTCCGGTATTTCATTTGGAAATTGTATTCCGATAGATTAGCCATCAATGTCTGAAATTGTGGACTTATTGCTTTTTTTCGTGTTCATAAATACTAAAGCTTTGTGATCTGTTCGAGCCACGAATTCTTTCCCGTATAAATACTGTCTAAAATATAAAACATATTCTCCACAGCAAAAACATTGGCCTGGCTGTAATTTGCCATTTATTGGATCAAGAAGGCCTGGAGATAGATTGTATAATCTCTTGGCGATGTGTTTAAGCGAAACTGTCGGTGTCCTTCTCTGCACATTCCGTTCGACTGTATGATTCATTTTGTTATTTCTGTTATACGAATTATCTGGTAAATTCTCTCTTCTGTAATTTCCTTGGCTTCTTAATACATTGGTGTTACTTCTATTTGTTTCTCTTGCCAACGTTTCTGAATTCCTTCTTCTTGTTGCTTCCGCGTAACTGCTCTTCTTTATTACCACAAAATCTTCCGTCTTTTCTTTTGATTCCACTTTTTCGTAAATTTTGGCCAGTTGATTTCGTTCTTCTGCTGTCATCGTTGGTTTCATTGTTAGAGTATCTTTTAATCTTCTGTCTCTGACGCGTCAAGTTATAATTTCATTGGCAATCTCCTCTAACCTCATTCCTGAATTAATAACTTCACTCACTAATTTTAATACCTTGATTTAGAAGGTGGCATATCTCTCATTTTCCTCTTGTCTAATTGCAGCAATTCTTTAATCTTGTCTATAATAGTCAATTTAATTGTAAATGTGTCGGAAAACCATTCTTTTGTTGCTTTATCTGTTGTTTTTTCTGTTTTGAAATTTTTCCACAGAGTAGCCGCTTCATCGCAAGTGAGAAAATCTGTCCTCTTCAAATCATTCCTAGCGATCCAATCATCAATTGCTTGTATCCATTTTTCAGCTTCATTGGTACATCTGCCGTCGTATCTTCTAATTTCCATATCCAAGAGTTCTTGCGAACGTTTTGGTAGTGCGTCTCTTGCAGACTTTTTTCCTTCTCCTCGAGTCGTTATTGTGTGAACATTTTCCGCGTGGTCGCCAGTTACAACAATTGATTCGATCTAAAGATTTATTTACATTAACACAGAGTTATCACTCTTAAATAGTAATGTATATTGCGTTATAACTAACACATTGTATTGAATTACGCAATATACTCTGAGCTGTTTCACATTTGGTCTTTGACCTCCAATGTAATATAATACTTATTATTATTATTATTATTATTATTATTATTATTATTATTATTATTATTATTATTATTATTATTATTATTATTATTATTATTATTATTATTATATTTTAGATTGCAAACATTTTATATTTGAATGTACATCGCTCTCTTTAAATGGCCAGTACTCTATGAGTACAAATATAATCCCGGAATGTTGAATGGCCCTCCATTCTAATATCAAAAAGGTACCAATTTTCATTCGTATTCCTGTAGTATAATTTTCCATGCCATTTTTGTTGTGTAAAAATCCCATCTCCCAAAATCCTGTACTTCATGAGTCTAATTAAAGAAATTTCGACGTGCAAAGAAATACGAAATCAGATAACCTTTTAATCGTGAATCCAATCATGCGACCGTCTGGTTGTGGAAATCTCTGCTTCCTTTGTAGAAATTGAGAACATAAACCATAGAGCATAAACAGGAAAATAAACTAAAGGGAAATATGATAATATTACTAGCATACTCGACTGGAAGTTGGCTCAATTACTCCGTTAGTCGAATTGCTCATATGATGCTTTGATTTCTCTACAGTTTCCCACATATCAAACGAATTCCCAACATCACAAGTGATGCGTTTATGTCAAGGAAACAATCTACTTAATTAGTAGGCATAAAATTAATTAATTTCTATCGTGATGATTATATTATTAAATAATATTATCATCACATTGGATAATATTTTTTGTCCTTTTACCTAGCACGATTTATTTGCATAGATTAGTTTGTAATTATTGTCAATTATAATTATAATCATTATCAAAATAATATAATTATTACTTTTATTATAATTTAATAATAATAATAATAATAATAATAATAATAATAATAATAATAATAATAATAATAATAATAATAATAATAATAATAATAATAATAATAATAATAATAATAATAATAATAATAATAATAATAATAATAATAATAATAATAATAATAATAATAATAATAATAATAATAATAATAAATAATAATAATAGTAATAATAAATAATAATAATAATAATAATATTAATAATAAATTTTATTAAAAACAAAAATGACAATTATCGACAATAAAATAATCCTCTGTGAAAAAAGAACTATTTCATTGTCGAAAATTCTTGTTTTTTGTTTTGAATAAAACTTGAAACTTGCAGTAAATGCTTATCATATCAATTTTTTAATTATATATTATTTCAATGTCATGATCAAATTACTCCACACTTACCTCCGAAACCAAATCATTTGTTACGTTTCACATTCAGACTGAAGCCCTACATATATCTACCAAATATGATTTTGTTAATTAGAGAAAATGCAAGACTCTAATCATGATAATTACATTCAAATAAAATCCTAGATTACTTTCTTACCCCTTTACTAATCTGAGTTGATCAAAAAAAAAATCACCAGAATAAATTATGAATTCAATTGCTACATTTTTGCGGTCTCCTAAATTCTGTTTTCTGGAATTTGATTAGAAAGCTGTTTGAAGAGAACATATAAAAGTAATGCACTATCAACTGTTTTGCTCACAATTTTCTTTTTTCCCAATTTATATATTTTATATTTTCAACCTTGCTACATTCTACTGCAATGCATCGGAGATAAAGTCGTTTAGTAATGCGTGGTTGACAATGTGAAACGCGCAACTCACTTCTATGACATTGCTTGAAACTTATCGTATTATCTATAATCATGATGTTTGTATTGCTTATTGTAAATTGAACGCATAATATAATGGTATAACTCCAACTAAGTTTAAGTGATTTTTATCTTTGCATTAAGTCTATAAGGATTTCATCTAGAAGGCAAACATAATTTTATAGTCCGTTTGAATCGTAAAATTTGAGGAGAAAGGAAGAGAACATTATCTCTGTAACTTACAAAAGGAAACCGGGCTTTTTATTGTTTTAAAAAATACCATAATTTCGATGATTTGAACAGTTACGATATTTTTGTGCCTATAGGACGCACCCTTATATAAGAGACATATTTTGGTGGTTTTAGGTTGATGATTTGAATTTTTATTGCTATTGTTAACGGTATTACAGTATTCCTATCTTAGTTGGGTTGATGTTACTGTAGCCTATTATGATGCACGATGACTTGATGTTCATATGCTTGATGTCAATACAGTTTTCAATATCTTCTGAAGTTATTTATTTATATAATTGAGAGAACGCAGGTTTTTTCCATCGTACCTGCAAACAATGACAAATTAAACATGATGCAAAACCATAAAAATTGTTACACGGAAACAAAATTTTATAAAGTTCCTAGATAGGTGCATCTTATATTATATTTTTAATTCATATAGCCAAATTAAAGAAAACCTTGGTTAAATAAGACACAGTGTTGATTTCAAATGAGTAAAAAATGTATAAGACTCATCTTATATGCGCGAGAATAAGGTAAATTTTTAAAGGAATTACTACAAAGTCAATTAAATTTTAAAATAAAAAAATCATAATTATTATATTATAACATATTTTACCATTAACATTATTGTTTAATAAAATTAGTAAGAATTATTTTTATAATTGAAAATTATTTCATTTTATTCAATATATACTTTGCATTAAATAGCTTATATTATCATTTACTTGTTTAAAATCTATAAGCATACTGTATTTTCTTTCTATTGTTATATACATTCTTCTTGGAATAGATCGATATTAGAACATAATGATTTAGAATTTTATTCCGTAATGCACCGCACGTAGTTAGAATGTATTTTTTGCGTCTCTTTCCTTTACTATTGACATTATATTTACACATACGGATGTCGGGAAAATTGGATCAACGTCGAATAGATACGACGGCCTTTCTACCAAAAACCGATGATATTTAAGTATTATTTATTTCTTTTGTTCATCAAATTTTATTACTCTTCCAAAAAAAATATAAAAAGATTGAAAATGATGACAAGCTTCATTTGCATATCTCACGACTCTCTTGGGATATAAATATTTATGAGATTCTGTCTCATCAAAATATAAAATTATTTCCCTCTTCCGGCTGTAACTTTTTGTGACCAGGTCCCACAATATTTGTTTTTTATTTTTTAGAATTGGTTTTTCAGCACTCATATGACAAAAAGACCCTAAGGATCGCAGTATGCATTTTACTGTAATACTCTAATTATTCTGTTCAAAAGTTTGACAAATTATAATGCCAAAAACATGGCATCCTCTCTAAATCATTTTATATAACTATATATTAATTTGACTAAAAAATCAAATTATTACATATGTATGTTGTGTCCGAGTGTCTATAATGATCATAAATAAAGTATTTTACTGGACCAAAGTTACTCATTATTTATTTTATAAATGTTATCTCTATATTTAATTTACTATAAGCAGAAAAAGATGTATATTACTCAATGCATGCACACGTGCATATTAGTGGCACGCAGTCAGAATTACAGGATAACTACAAAAACAGATATTGAGTACATTTCGATTTATCTGTACTCATTAAACTTTCAAGTAAACACAAAAATTTAGTGTTCCAAGATTATTTTATACAACCTCAGAAAAATCACGTGGGAACTTTAAACACCCCGATATATCCACTCCCATCTAATTTATATTTTCAATATATTTGCAACTTTGTGCTCCTTGTAATTTACTATAAAACATCTATTGTATGGGGCAAATTGTATGTCTATAAAATTATGTAATAAAATTCCCCTAATGGCGACTGATTTTGGGAATGTCACATTATTATAATTTAATATGGTATTATTTTGTAACAAGCAAGTCAATTGAAAATTCCAGGTAATGTGCTCTAATAGTAGCTCTTTTCTTTAGGATTTTGAAACACCAAAAGAATTAAAATATTTTATAGATATATTCTGATTTATATATCAGGAGTTCGCCATTTTGAGTGACCAATTATGCATTACTAATGGAAGAACTTGTCACGAATACTATAGAAGATTTTACATACCATTTGAAACACATATTCAAAATATAACCAAACTCTCGGGAAAAGTTTCTGAATTTTCTTCATATTTTTCTCGTTATTTTTTCTTTCTCATTGAACATTATCAAGGAAAATCATATTTTTATCGTTTACATTTCAATTTTTCTAAAATACATTTCCCCACATTTTGAGTCCAAACTTTTTATTTTTGGGATCTTTCTCCTAAGCATTGAACACCATGAACTTCTAATTCATATTAAATATTCGAATTAGCATCTTTGTGGACTTTGAATCTCACTTTTATTTGATAGTTTAAACTTATTTTTTTACATATAAAATGTGATGTCTACAGTTTTTCTAAAATCTTTCTTTTGAATAAGTAACCTAATGGTCATGTCTCTTAACGCTTAATTTGTCATTTATAAATGAAATTAAAATTATTGTAATGCGATATTTCATGTAATTTCTTAAGTCTACTGAGTTTTGCAATCACTGAGTGTGTATGATCACTTGGTTCGATACCGAATGGGATTGAGTTTCTTACATGCTATTGATGTGAACCAAATTAGTTAGAAATCATAAATTGTATTGAAAATCAGAACATAATTTAATTAATTTCCCAATCATTTGATTTCATTAAATAAATATTTATTAAGTAACTTTAGGATATTGAAAATTATTATAGAAATAAATTTAAATAAATTTAAAATCTGTATATAAAACATATATAAAAATATGAATTCTGGAGAATAATTTTCTGATCGAATGACCTGTAATTTCTTTAATTTAGAAAAAAATATATTACAAAAATAAAAATTTTTCTATTGAATAGGAAAAAAAATCACAGTCGATTTCAATAATTTCTCTTTCCTCGTTTTAATGAAAAAAACAAGAAAAACGAAATGAAATGACAAAACAAGATTAAAGTGTTTGATGTGCATTTTGTAAATACTAATTGCATATAAAATGTACCGGTGACTTCCTATTTTCATGCTAGCAACATATATTCAAAGACGACCCGACCTCCGAAGCGTGACTTACTCAATCATCAAACCGTAGTCGTTAGCAATCCAGGATATTGTTGCTGAGACCATGGACAAACATTACAATTTCTTTGATAATATGTAGAAATTTTTTCTTTATTAACATGTTAATTTTTCCGATATTTAATTACACAGTTTCAATTCTTTAACATGTTCATTTTAGTTAATTAATTTATACATTTGTAAATTATAAAAATATACATATATTGATAATATCCCGAGGAAATAACTTTTTTATACAACCATAATAATAATAATAATAACTGATTAACATTTAATTGCTTCGGGCAGGACTTGCTTAGCTCTGTTCAGTTAAGAAGTCAAAAAGAATTTTCGAGTTAATTTATTAAAATTATTATTAATTATTATTATTATTATTATTATTATTATTATTATTATTATTATTATTATTATTATTATTATTATTATTATTATTATTATTATTATTATTATTATTATTATTATTATTATTATTATTATTATTATTATTATTATTATTATTATTATTATTATTATTATTATTATTATTATATTATTATTATTATTATTATTATTATTATTATTATTATTATTATTATTATTATTATTATTATTATTATTATTATTATTATTATTATTATTATTATTATTATTATTATTATTATTATTATTATTATTATTATTATTATTATTGCAATTATTATTGCTATTATATAGTGATGATTAATTAAATTTGAAACAATTAAATAATAATTTAAGCCTTTTGTTGCAAATAATATATCTACTAAAAATGAAAAAATGTTCGACTATCGTATTGTCGAAAATTTTTCATTTGTATTAAATATATTATTCGCACTATAAGGCTTAATTATCATTAAATTATTACATTATTATTATTGCTATTAATATTATTGCTATTATTATTATTATTATTATTATTATTATTATTATTATTGTTATTATTATTATTATTATTATTATTATTATTATTATTATTATTATTATTATTATTATTATTATTATTATTATTATTATTATTATTATTATTATTATTATTATTATTATTATTATTATTATTAATATTATTATTATTATTATTATTATTATTATTTTTATTATTATTATTATTATTATTATTATTATTATTATTATTATTATTATTATTATTATTATTATTATTATTATTATTATTATTATTGTTATTATTTTTATTATTATTTTTTAATAATAATAATAATAATAATAATAATAATAATAATAATAATAATAATAATAATTTCAATTTAATTGATTAATTAAAGTGTTATATGGTTCTGCGCAACCATTAATGGATTTTATTCCTTAAAAAACATTAGCATTGATTTTCCTTAATGTATTAATAGGAAGTAATATTTTTATTTCCTCTTTTTCTATTTCATCTGTAATTAATAAGCAGTTTCTCTGTATTGTTTCTTAGCGTTGAAGAGCATTTAATCACCTCATTTCTTCAATCCCAACACACAAACAGAGACAAAAAAACAGAGATTTGTCTCGTAATTTTTCGTAGTTTTTCATTATATTTTTTTTGGGTTTTTACTAAAAGCAGTGCAAACAGCAGTGAATACAGCATGATTGAAACAAATGCAGGTCTTCCTCTGAGAGACAGAATAGGATAAGGCGTGCGAGCAGCAAAACGTGTCTTAGTTTTTCCCCTGACAAACAGCTCGTACTTTTCTATTGTTAGACAAACTATTAGTATCGTTTTTTTTTTATTAATGTAAATATGTGGGTTCCTGTGCACGACTCCCCGAGCTCCGGCTTCTCCATTGCAGTAGTAAGATTAATTCCATTATTAGGTTCAGTAATATTTGTTTAGCAATCAATTATAAGCCAGCTAAACGACTCTATGCAAACAACCAGTCCGAGTTTGTCTGTGACAGCTGAATGTTGTTTTTTATTCCTAGAAGGAATTGGGCATTAACAACGCCTTTCTCGTTGAATTTGTATGTGCAAGAGTTGAATGAGGGGGGTTAATTTTGCATCTTGTTGGCTCTCTCTATGCATGTATGCATGTACGAGTGCGTGTGTTTACTATCAATGTCAAGAGTTCCATGAAATAAGGAGGGGAGTATTAATAATCCTCTATAAGAGTATCTTATGTTTTTTATTAATGTAGTGGGAATATGAGAAGGGGTATGACTAATTGATTCCTTATTGTCTCAGTACATTCAAACAAATGCTACATGGAAATATTTTTTGTTAGTATGAATCAAGCAAAATGTAAAGAAACAATAATAATAATAATAATACTAATAATAATAATAATAATAATAATAATAATAATAATAATAATAATAATAATAATAATAATAATAATAATAATAATAATAATATAATAATAATAATAATAATAATAATAATAATAATAATAATAATAATAATAATAATAATAATAATAATAATAATAATAATAATAAAAATAAAAATAATAGTAAAGTTGAGAATTAAAAACTTAATTAATGTACCCTCTCTTCAACATATTATTAATATTATTATTTTGTCGAGTTGATTGGTGGTTAATTGTTTTTATTTTATATATGAGCCACTGGAAAAATAGATAAAAAATTTTATGATGCTATCTACACATATGATGAATTAACGACAGCCATATAGGCTCTTTATGACTGCTTCCTCCTATATATATTCATACAAATATATAAATATATATGTCGAGCGGCTCGAAGAGACAATATCTGGGAATTAATTAATGCTGTAATTAATCTCGTTTTTTATATCTCCGTCAAAATCACGTATAAAGAGCTGATATTGGGAATGCTCATATTATACACTCGTGTAAATTGCCCCATCAACAATATTCTACTGTTACGCTTTTTATCAACGAAAATGAAGTGATAATGGATAAAAAAATGTGATTTCTGACCTAAATGTATTCTGCGGAAATTCCTCGCAATTCTGATTAATTTGCTTTTTAATTTGATTTCTTTGATTATTGACATCCTCTATTATTATTATTATTATTATTATTATTATTATTATTATTATTATTATTATTATTATTATTATTATTATTATTATTATTATTATTATTATTATTATTATTATTATTATTATTATTATTATTATTATTATTATTATTATTATTATTATTATTATTATTATTATTATTATTATTATTATTATTATTATTATTATTATTATTATTATTGTTATTAATTATTGTTATTAAGTGATTAAAAGATAAGACTCAATGAATATATTTATAAAATTATGTACCAAATAAAAAAGTACCATTTCTGGCACATCCGAAGTTTGGCAAAAGATTTATATTAGATCCAAATACAACCTCAAACTCAAATTGGTGTCACATCATTTCAATCATTATATAATTATTATATAACAAAATATTATTTTAAATAATAAAAATTAATAAATATTTTCAAAATAAAAAAATAACAATGAGCAATTATAATATATAAAAAAATAATAATAAATGCAATTGAATTGATTATCGATTTTTTTCCACTTTTAACATTCAACAAATCTTTAAAAGAAAACAATGAAATTCAAACAAAAAAATATTTAAACAAAAAATTACACAGGCCTCATATTTTAAGATTTTGTTGAATCAGTTTTCCTATTTTCTTAATTTTACTAATAATAATGGAATCAAAATGAGGTCAAAAACATTAATGCATTTATAATATTTTGTTTGACTAGATCGCTAGAAGACGACGTAATTGATAATTTTCATTTGGTTAATAGTTTGGTGAAACAAACTATATTTAATTAGAAAATTATCAATTACAGCTGTTAAAAAGAGCTCCTAATTAAAACGAGCTCATTTTTTGACTAATATTATTACAAAAAACACAGATTAAAACAAAGTCTTTGATTTAATAATTAATGATTGTTTTCATTAATTAAAACAAAATAAATTGTTTTTTATTTTAGAAATACTGAACTTTTCTCGGTTATTTTGGAAAATTGTTTGGGGATAAAAATTTTTAAATATAAATTAAAACAATTTTATTATATGTACAAATAAAATAATAATTGAATTGACTTTGTTTATTTAAACTCGATCCTTACTATCATTTTCTTTATGCTTTCAATAATCTTATTAGATTTAACTGGAATATTTCCAATTCGGACCGAACTGTCGTATTTTTCTAGATCCTCTGGTTCATTGTAAACCAGTTCTATAAAGGAAATCTTCCTAGGATTAATCCTTTCCTATCCTGTGTATGTAAAATGATGACCAAAAAATTGTGCTTACGTTATCCTCTATCTATAAAAATATGACACAATTTTTTTCTTATTCAAATCAAATCCACTTTCTATAAAAATATTACAAATTATTTACAGTGCGTTTATCTAATTTTTTATTTTTTTATTTTTGGGTAATTATATTGGGATTGAAATGGGCGGGCGTAGAAAATAAAGAGGATAGGAAAGTTTTATTAATGGTGTTTGGTTTTCAATGAACGGTAATTTAAAATATATTTTATAAAAAGATTGTTTAAAATCATACATTTTTAAAAATTTTTTTTTAAATATATTAAATAAATTTTTTTTTAATTTTTTTAATGATTAATTTCTGTAGCACACTCCCTTTATCCGACACTGCTTTAAATATAAAAAAAATAAAAATAAAATCATAACATAAATTATTAAAAAGAGTCACCAAAACATTAGAAAAATTATAGATATTTTAGATATCATGGACAAATTTTATTAATGTTTGTTTAAAAGATTTTAATTTAAATACTAAATTATTTATCAATTTTTACAATGGCAAATCGTCTGTCAAACTCGGTGATTTTGTTTTCCAACTAAAATAATCAATGTCATCAACAAATATATATTTTAATTAATTAATTTTCAATTATTTAACTTGCCCATCGATTTGAAATTATCATATTCGTTTTTAACTTTTCATTTGCTACTTGCTCATACTTTTACAACCTTTTTGACTTTCCCAATTTTTTATTTATTTTTGGACTTTTTTGAATTTCCGTTAATTTTATCAAATTTAAATTAATTATGAAAAATTTTATTTTTATTTACACTCAATAACATAACTTCAATACATTAAAATTGACTCCCATGTGAAAAATAATGAAGCCGAAGCTTATCGCTCCGCTTTTAGAGCGTCCTCTCAATGAATAAAAAGGAAAAAGTGCATTGCACAAATAAATATATAAAAAGTCAAAAGCAAATACTTAAAATCATTAATTTTAAATTTTCTTAAAAAGGATGTGAAATGGATTGTCTTTTAATTGAAATTTTTTCATTGAATTTAATAAATATTTTGCAGCAAAGGCTTGTCATATCATTTACAGTACATCTGGACAGTATATTATCAACATTAGGGTCATTTATAACAAGAAAATCATTTCATAATAACAAGAATTTAAAGAAACGTTCATTATAAAAAGAATAGAAAAAAAAGAATAAATATCAAAATATTAAAAAATATTAAATCATTTATCACTTGGAATGCCAGATTTTTGAATGGCCTTTTTTGCATTATTTCCATATTTTTTGATAGTTGCTAAGGATAAAATATGTTTTCCTATATTTATTGGGTCTCGAAGATGATCAAGGTTTAGGGTCACCTGACACGTAAATCCTTCCTTACTTCCAGAGATGGGAAATTATATAACTAAGTAATCTAAATAAGTTTCTTATTTAATATAACTGAATAATTTTCTTTTTCTAGATTGTCCATTTTATCTTTTATTGTAATTTTATCCCTTTACTATATTATGTATTCTCTGGGGTTATAACGCAACGTTTCGAGTGCAAGTCGTAAATTGAACTGATATAAAAGACAAGTTGAAATAATTATCTACGGGGGAAATTGATACGACATTTGATAATAGCAAAATAATTTTTTAAATAAACATTTGAACTTTTTAACTAAATAATGTAACTTTTGTAATATTGATATTATATTTGACTTATGTAAAAACCAATTGTAAATGTGAATGTTTGTTACAAATTGTATAACTAATATTGCGTTAATATTCGGCATTGAATATATAATTTTAATCGACAACATGATATTTTTATTTCAATGTTATCTGAAAATCGATTATTTTCCTATCGAATGATGCATAATTTGTCCAATCAGTTAGATTATTATATAAATGTTATTTTTTTTAATTAAAATTTATTCTTAATAATCATGATAAATGGATTTTTAATTTAATTGTTCATTAAGTGTAATTTATTTTGTTTTAATGGAATATAAATAGAATGCATATGGGTTTTATTTAATTTAAACCACAAAGTTAACCCTTTCGCACCATATTTGTCCCATGATATTTGTGTTCTATAGTTGTAGTTGTTCTTAAATATTTATGTATTATTATTATTTACAACAATAAAGTGATAATTTAAGCCTTTTGCTGCAAATAATGTATTTAATGAAAAAATTTTCGACTATAAGATAGTGCTTATCAATTTAAATAATAAATGCTGCAACCAAGAAATCATCACTTTATATTATTATTATTATTATTATTATTATTATTATTATTATTAGTATAAAATGATGATTTCCTATGATGATTATAGAAGCTGTAAAAAATTTAAAAATTTTTAGTTTGTGTCATTTTGAAATTTTAAATGTAAAAATTTTAAAAGTTTTTAGTAAAACAATTCATTATATTTACAACCAATGAGAATTAAGAGAAAGGAAATAAAAGAAAGATTGAAAGGTATTTTGGGGAAGAACATTGCTAAATTCCAGGAGATTGTCAAGGACTATCTTATAGTCGAAAATTCTTTCATTAAATACATTATTTGCAGCAAAAGGCTTAAATTATCATTTTATTGTTTTATTATTATTATTATTATTATTATTATTATTATTATTATTATTATTATTATTATTATTATTATTATTATTATTATTATTATTATTATTATTATTATTATTATTATTAAGTCTGAAATCTTATGTTTATTGTTTACAGACAATTAATTATATATTTAATGAAAAAACGTTGTTAGTAATTAACATGTCTGCATTTTTTGTAAAGAGCCGCACATTTTATTTTAATACTATTTGCAGTGGGTGTAACGTTTCATGGGCGTGACCAGGAAAGTTTTTGGAGTTTTCATTTACCTAAACACATTGAAATCTAGGCAAAACAACATATTGTTTAGTTAATATACCCACAAGGAGAGGCAATACAACTACATTACTCCCATTCCCTTTTTACTTGATAAGTGTAAAGATGGAATTTGGAATAGGACAGGGTTTTTTTTTATTGTGAGGTGTCTATTTCCAAGGAATTATAACTATTTTATAATTTCTAAAAGAAATGTATATATTTTGATTTTATTTTGAGTATAGGGGCAAGGTGGAAACAATAAATTCACTTTTAGAGGAGGTTTGATGTAGAAATAGTTAAGAATCTCTGGCCTCTGAATTTGTTCTCAAGGAAAAGTAAAAAATGTTTTAAGAAGTACTTTAAGGCTGTAATAATTAAGATAATTGTTTAAAACCTTTATTGATAATGAACTATTAAATAATTCCTTTGATTAATAAAAAACTTGGAAACTTCTTTTCAGATTTAAAAGTTGAAAATGTATATACATATCGATATCAGCGGCGTCTTCTACTGATGTTCTAAACAATTATTAGGATTTTTATACTATTTCTAAAAATTTTATTATTGTACACATAAAATTTATTTTTCGTTAATTATTAAAAATGCATTCTGTATTGTAAAATAACAATATTATGTAAAACAATTTAACCATCACTCTAAACCACTGAATTTTTGCTTTGTGATCATTGCAATCTACAGAACCCAAGCACACATTGACTTTATTCATTCGATTTGTTCGTATTTTATACAGAAACGTAGAAAGGTTCTCGTTCAACAAAATTATACGAATAAGAAAATTATAAACAATAAAGTGTTAGGTTCTGATCAGGTGGATTGATTCTTCCTAACACAGATTATATCTGACTCCAAAGATATAAATACTAAATATGTGCGTGTAAATATGAATAATTTAATATGGATTAAACAAGACTTGAATATAAAGAACTTTATTAACTATGCATAAATATACAAAAGTAAATAAATGTTTCCCAAAAATGCCGCTGAATACTATGAAGGAAAGAATATCGGTTATACAAACCGTCCTCAGATAAAAGTGACAAATGCTGGATCTAATTGCTCACAGCACTGTATTTAAAGTTTGGAACAAGAAGGAAGGATTTCCCGAAGTTTACGCGATCGTCTAGATCAAGATTAATCTAGCGTTACCTCTAGTAATTTAATTTCCAACGAGTAAGACAGACAGAAATGCTTCTTCTCGTGGCCGGGTTGTGCAAATATTTCTACTTATAAATAAATATTCAAATAACCTCACGGCTAAGAATATTGATTGTTTTCACTTCTCTTTGAACGATTTAAGAAGCTTTACAGCTTTTAATTCCTCTACGAGTTTTATATTTGATTCTAAGCAGAAATCGCTTGAACAAATTTGTCTCCCTGATTGACTTTATATCTGCCTTTATATAACAAATTTCTTGGGCAGTGGCTGGTTAGTTTCCTTGATAATTCCAACAACTGATAAATATCTTCCACTAATTTCTATGTGGTATTAAATTGGTTTTTCCGCACTAACTGGTTAGATATTTTTTCTCTGGACACTATTACTTAATCGGTATTGATTTTGTCAGCACAGATCAAAATTTATTTCTGCCTAACTAAAAAATTTCAACTTATTTATATTAATTTAATAATTGTAAATACTAATTTTAGTAATTATATATATATATATATATATATATATATATATATATATATATATATATATATATATATATATATATATATATATATATATATATATATATATATATATATATATATATATATATATATATATATATACATTTTTTAAAGTTTTTAAAATATTTTAATAACTAGGGTGATAGAGTCGCTCGGACATTTCATATCAACTAAAAATATTGTTTTTCTGGACAAGTCAGTGATCATCAAGTCCACTCGTTCTTTGAGTTTGGAACAAGTGAACAAATGTTATCTACAACGACAATAAGATGAGCCATTATTTTCAGACGATTGCAATTAGTTTAAGACAATTGTCGTGCCTCTCAGAACTAAGAGTTAGATGGACTTTACACGACTGAAGTACGTGTGACATTGTCTCATCTTCCATGTGACATCGACGACAAAGTCTGTTTTCACCTTTATTATAAGGCTTCGCATTAATTGAGAGAGTGTTTGTGCGAGCACGATGAATGAAGCTCCAAGCAAATTCAGACAGATCACCGCGAAAAATTGCTTTATTTATTAGAGGTGAAAGTTTGATTGTGAAGCAATGATGTTGGAAGTGCAACCGTTCTCCCATTTTGTAAGGTAAGAGTCACAAAGTGCCATGTGCAAGACTTTAGAAGTTGTTTGACGAAGATGTGCCACGCGTTGCAGTTGTTATATAGAGCGATGTCTCATGGTTTGTGACAATGAATGATATGTTGATCTTATGCGTTCTTTCGAAAAATGCAACTGCACTTCTGGCTCTTGAATCGCGTTTTCTTACCAGAGTGATGTGATTGATGTCTTTACCATTGAGCCAGTCAAGACTTTCTTGAAGAGTGGGTTCTTTTATACCAAGACGAGGACCAGCGACAAATTTCAATGAATCAGTGTTGATTTTTTAGCAAAGTCACACTCTGATGTTAGCAATCGGAAGAAATGTGTTATTGTTTGAGTATGATATTCGTCAAGAAGATCCACACAGTTGGCCCTCCGTTTTTAGTGCAGTTATAAAAATAGCTTACTTCAGAGTGCTTTGGCAAAATCAACATTTTCTAAAGCAAGTTCTCAGTTGACTGGTGATGTTATCGGAAAGAGTCTTGTTACTATTAGGTTTCGAAAGAGTACTAGTCTTAATCTCTCTAGTTCTAAAAGGAAAGATCAATCGTGAATGAACAAAAATCTTATAGGCTTTTAGTTTTTGCCATCCAAGTAAGTCAGAATCAGCAAGTAAGTATAATAAGTAATTTATATTTATTTATATTTATTTTAAAACGCAAGTCTGGCCCCCCCAAATAAAAAAAGGGACATGAATAAAAAATTACATTCAATATGTTTGATAAAAGAAAAATTGCTATCGTGCACACATGCATTGACATGGGTGTGCATGAGTTGCACATGTAGAGGTTTATGTAGTGTGGACGGAGGTAGGATGTTCCATCTATCTGCCTCACTGGAAGAGACTGGCATGTGAAGTCGGTGGCGTGGGTAGGGTGCGTGCTGTCTGTCTTTCCTGCCTCACAGGCAGTAACAACGCATGGAGGCATGATTGAGTGTCAGAGCACGGAGTGGGTGCATTGTGGTCTTTATACGATGGTAGGCCAATGAGAGCACATCACATGTCAATATACTCAACTCACTCCTATGGCAGAGTGACATGTTAATTGATCATATTTTGTAACATTATTTTCATCGTATTAGAACATGTCGACACAAAAGAGTATCATGAATTTCTTCCAAGTCATTCCAAAGAATTCTGTGACTTCAGTCACTTCATCCAGTGATAGTATCTCTGCTACTATGTCCTCAACTTGTGCTAGTTCTTCATCTGTACCTGCTATTTCATGTATCCGTGACAGTGCAGTGATGTCCTCATCTTCTTGTGCACCTGCTAAGACTCTGTCATCTACTAAATGTGATCTGGGTGAAGAAATGCCACGCCAGCCAACTGATGTAAATTTCCAAAGACTTCGTTTGGTTCAAGGGAACGCTCATTTTCGTCTGTGTGGTATAATGGAAGACCATATTTGGAGTACTCTATTGAGAAAGATGCAGTCTTCTGCTTTTGCTGTAGAAAATTTTCATTGCCCGGCCTCTGCTGTCGAAAGTGTTTTCAGAACAGGAGGATTCCGAAATTGGAAATCGGCTTTAGAAAAAGGAAAAGGTTTTCAAAAGCATGAATCTTCTGCTGGCCACATCCATACCATGGAACGCTGGAAAGAGAAACAGCTGAGATGTGAAAAAGGTGAGGAAGTTTGCACTTTGATTAATGAAACACAGCTGAAGAACAACCGTTATTATGTCAACAAAATCGTTGACGTTGTAAGTTTCTTGTGACAAATGAATTAGCCTTTCGTGGTGACAGTTTCAGTAGAGATGATATTGATGAGGATGATAAGCTTCCGTGTGGTCTATTTTTACGTCTCTTCGAATACACTGTTAAGAAAAATCCTGAGCTGGCTCGAATCATTAAAACGATTCCCAAAATTGCCACGTAACACATCACCTCAAATTCAAAATGAAATTATCGCGTTAATGGCATCAATAGTGCAAGAGTCAATTGTTAAGAAGTGCAAGTCTGCGGATGTTGAATATTTTACTCTGAAGGTGGATGGTACCAAAGATCGAACAGGGACTGAGAATGTGTCGAAAATTGATTTTAATGAGATTATAGATATTTTTGCCACGACAAAAGCCAGAAGAATTAATATTTAATGTTAAACTGTATTTTGTCTAAGTCAATAAATATTATTTATACGCTTATTAAAATCTGTTAAACCTGTTCGTTATTCGTCTTTTCAATTGATATTCAATTGGAAGCTACTGGACTCCTGCATCGAGTCAATGAAGTGGAGTTTCAGTTCATTGCACACATGTTGCTCTCATTGCTGACTATCCTTGAAACAGCCAACAATAGCTTGCAGGGTCAAGCAATGGACCTTTCTTCAGCATGTGATGTTATGGATGCCGTCATAGAGCGCATTCGCAGCCTACGCAATGAAGAGGAATTCCAAGTTTCTTTTTGGGAAATTCGAAGGTCAAATGGATATCGAACAGACACCAAAAAGAAGAAGAACTCAGATTAACTCAAAATTAGACAACTTCATTGTGTTCGGATCTGTGGGACAGCCAGAACACCAGGCCTTGCCTATCAGATGCGCATATCGCCAGATGTATTACGAAGTCGTTGATAGGACTCTGTAGGAACTAACAAAACGCTTCGGTGTCACCAACAGAAGCCTTTATAAGTCTCTTGCATGTTTGAAGACTGATCACGCAAACTTTTTGAATATTGAGGATCTAAAGACTTTAGCGACACTGTGTGGCGTGGACCTAAGCGAANAAAAAATTGATTTTAATGAGATTATAGATATTTTTGCCACGACAAAAGCCAGAAGAATTAATATTTAATGTTAAACTGTATTTTGTCTAAGTCAATAAATATTATTTATACGCTTATTAAAATCTGTTAAACCTGTTTCGTTATTCGTCATTAATATTCTTTAAAAAAATGAAATTAAATATATATATATATATATAAATTACTTATTATAGTATTCTACTTGTATTTATTATTTATAGTAATTAATTATTCCAGATATAGTAATTATTTATTTACCTAACCTATTTATAGTAATTTATTCTAAATTTAGTAGTTATTAATTATTTATACTTCTTATTATTATTATTTATGTCCTAGCCTCTACATGGCTATCGAAAATTGCTCTCAGAATTAGCCAAACCCAAACAAAAGGTCGGTTTATACTTGTTTTCTTCGTATTCATTCATCATTTTTTATCATTGATGTATGAAATATATTTAAAATTGAATGTTTATCAGTATAAAAATTATATAGTTTTTCTAATATTATTTTCTTATTATTTTAATTATTTTAGGTGATCAAAATCCGAAACAGAACACGTTGAAAGCACAACCAGGAAACCCCACTAATGGATATAGGTTACTGAGAACTTTGCAAGGGGCCCTATTTTATCCAAGTCCACCACTGGCTAAGTGCTCAATAATGTTGATTGCTTAAAGATAATTCAATATTACAAAAAATATTTAAAAAATAATAAACGGATTCTCATAATTTTATTGCAAAATGCTGTACAAAATCCCTTTGGGAACCGATAGATTTAATTTCGCATTTCTGGAATGCTGATATCTGGGATAATCGTTTCTGAGCCATCTTTACCGAACATCATCGAGTTGTCCATTCTTGAATCACACGAAATTTCACTCTCTCCACTCGAACCGGTTCCAAAAGAATTCCCCAAAAACCGATTCGATTCTCTCAAACAGCACTTTCTCATATGTTTCTCTAAAGTCGTCGCAACGATAAAAGGAGTGCCACAATATTTGCAGTGCATGCTTCGACAGCCTTCTCTTCCGTGAGTTTTCATATGCCGTGTCAATTTCGACGACTGTGCACATGCATATTGACACAAATGACACCGATACGGTTTTTCTCCCGTGTGACTTCTCCGATGAACCGTGAGATTGCTGCAATTGCGAAAAACCTTTCCACAGAATTCACAAGTGTCCTGGCGTTTTTCCTTTTCAATTTCCGAGTTACAATTGAAAGCGACATTGGAAATTTCATAGGCAGAGAGGATTTCGGTTTTCAGTTTCGTTTCGTCAATTCTCACGGAATTCGTTTGATCGGCAATTAAATTGTTGGTTTGGTTTGGATTTGAGGCTGAATCGAACTTTATTCCTTTAACAATCGGAGATGACAACAAAGATGACATGGAAAAAGCATCAGTATTGTTGACTGGCATATAATTGTTCTCCTCAATCATCATATTGCTGACCGGACCAGTTCCTGTGTTGGCCTTTTCAAAGAAATACGACAAATTAGTTTTCAGAGAATTGTTTCCATCAATTATAGAACTATCACAAGTAATTATATTGCTTTGAGAGTCGCAAATATTGTCATTGTCGTCTTTGACTGATAAATTATATTTGCTTTGCTCCATAATTGGCTTTTGGTGATCTGAATCTTGATTTTCAGTCCCATTAATTGGGGGAGATAGAGAGAATTTGTTGCTAATGACGGTATTATTATTATTATTATTATTATTATTATTATTATTATTATTATTATTATTATTATTATTATTATTATTATTATTATTATTGTTATTTTTTCTCAGCACCTTTAGCCTTGGAGAATGAATTTTATAAACTGATATTTTGTGGTTTCTTTGGACATGTTGCAAAAGCTTCCAAGCGGAACCGAAAAATTTCCAACAATGACAACATTGAATGCATTCCTTATGATCTAAATAAAATTTCAATTAATTACAATTATTTTTAATTCAGTTAATTAAAACAAAATTTAACTGTAATTATGTAATTTTAATTTTCCTAGTTGATTTTTGTTTTACCTAAATGGCTTAGTAATGGCCTATTGTAAACTCACATCTAAATATTTACCATAATAACCTATCAAAATTTCAATCTGTTCTGAGCCTTAATGCGCTCGGCCGTTTTTCGTTGGGATTTTTCTTTGCTAATTCCCTTACTAGTTCCAGATGTCGTAGTTTTAATGTCAATATTGAAAAGGAAAATATATTATTAATAATTATTCTAATTTTCTCACAGACAGATTAGTTAATTATAAAATCGCTTTGTTTAAATTCAATCAATATTTCAACAAGAATAAAAAATAGTTTTTAAAAAAAAATAATAATAATAATAATAATTGTTATAAACAATGAAAACAAAAATATTATTTGAAATTTTCTCTAATATGGGATTTATCGTGGATTTGTTTACAGTGGGTTTTTGGTAACGAAACACGTCAAAAACAGGATAAACTTCAACATCCCCATCTGGTTAATGCATCAAATAAAAAAAGATTTGTCTGAAATATGGGTAAATATTTATTTTCCAATGCATTGGAAGGATAAAATAGAGAACTCCCAACATATTATCTATTCGCTCATTCAAACAAATAATCATAATAATGACACTAGTAAACTTACTATTATTTGATTCTTTTTTGGATAAAATCGAGGTTGGTAAATAATTTCTCGAGGATAATAGTCCGAGTTTCCCAGCTGGAAAATGAAAATGTTTTATTTTTGTGTTGATAATTTAAACAAAATTCAACTTACGAGAATCTGCCATTGAGCCTTTCATGTGGAACATTTTGTGTGTCAAAAATACCATAATATTTTCGAATTCGAACGTTTTCTGGCATTCTCCGCATGTTATATAGTCAATATCGGAACTCACTGAAATCAATAATAATAATAATAATAATAATAATTTTTATTGTTATGTGTAAATTAAAATATACTTTTTTTAAAAAATTTAACCTAATTTAATGTTTAAAACGATAAATGTAAAGTGTGTACCTTAAGGTGAGGGACCATGATTGCTCAAAATTTTTATTATCAAGAGCCATCGCGAATGACGCCGTTTACTAAATGTCATTAATCAACACCGAAATAGGTCAATTCATTTATGAATTCAACTGTTATCTCTCTGACATCTGACCCCAGGTTCATCGTCAATTTAACCAAATATTCACCGTCACAAAACACGAACCATTTAACATCCGTTACTACCTGCATATGTTACTGCTTGAAAAATTGGAAAATTTAGCAAACAACCCCACCAAACTAAGAAAAATTTAATTTAATTTTAACAAAACGTATTATTTGTTTTAAATGATGATTTTTCGGATTCTTTTTTTTCTCTATTTTTTCTATAAGCCTTTAAATATTTTTAAATAAATAAATAAATATATATGTTATTTATTATTTATTTGAAATCTCTATCAAAAATATTTATAAATTAATATAATTAAAACAAAATCTAATAATAATTTTTTTAATTAAATTAACTCGAAATAAAATTATAAATAAATACCTGAATTCGATTCTATAAATAGTTGTTGAGGTTGTATTTGTTTCCGGCGCGACATTTCGAGTTGACAGATTTTTCTTTTCTTTTTCCTTTTTTCTTGTTTATTTCGTAATGCTTTATTGAACTTGATTCAAAGTCTTGTCAAAATGAATTGGTACAGTTTCGACAATCTATTTTAGACTCTCAACACTGCTTCACTCAACGCTCAGTTGACCATTGCCGTTTGAATATAGGAGAAAGATATTGACGTCATGTGAACTACGCTGTCCAATTGCATTGCTGTGTTGGTCAGTTGAGAGAAATTATCGCTGAAGTTTGCTTGTTACATGAACTGCAGCAATCGGCTGCATGTATCCAATCAGAATTCGAATAACCGACCAGTGAAAATTCACCTATTAATTTCTATTTAGCGTTTGTGTGTAATTAATAAAAATACAAATTTATTTCATTATTATTGGATATAATACAATCATTATTAAAATTATATGATAAAAAATCGATAAACATTTTATTGATATAAATAAATAAATATGTTTATATATAATTTAACAGATATTAGAGTTATTAATTTTTTTTGAAATAAAAACATTTATGAAACTAGTTAAACTATGGGAAAAGTATCTGGGGAGAAATTTGTTGGATATATATTGCATAAACACCAATTCCGAGTGACTCATAAATATTGTTAATAAAATATATGATAATTTGTTTGAAGTAGACAGCCATCTGTTTATGACGTGCATGCAAACACGCAAGTGACCCCTTGCCAATTCTATCAGTAGTATCATATCCCAGGATTAGTAGTAGTAATAGTAGTAGTAATAGTAGTAGTAGTAGTAGTAGTAGTAGTAATTCTATCAATACAACAAATATTATATGGTCTCTTTGGGAGTAGGAAAACTAATTGATTTGTATCGGTAGTAATGTTTGCATGCGGTCTAATTACGTGTTTAATAAAGTTTTGTTTATTGTTGTATACACATATTGACAAACAAACAAACAAAAAAACAAACACACATTCACGGGGATACACACAAACAATAATGTCAATCGAGTATTGGGCGAAACCCGGCGGTTATTGAAACTCCGCAGATAGCGAATAATTAGCAATAACAGCTGGTTCCGTGTGTATGTATAAACAAGTTTAACTGGGCCCAGGTCAAATCGGTCGGAACAATATACAAACCTGCCATTAATAAACACTGGGGGAAAAAATCTTTGTTTTGCCGTCATGATATTGATGAATTCAACTCTTTTATTTTTCTCGTTTCCCATTGCTGAAGAAATCCGGCTCGCAGAGATTGACCATTTGACAGCTGTAAATAAGTACTTAATTATTCAAATTTCGATATGGGCAATTAATTTAATTTAATTTCTATATTGTGGCCCGGATTCGAAACATGTCATTGATTAATTGATGTGATTGAATTGTGAGTGATTTTTTTTTGTGAAATATTAATGAATCAATTAGAATATTGTTTTTATTTTCCCATTTTCATCCTCATCCAGACTCGGAATGGGAGCAGATGAGGAATTTTGAGCTTCGGGATTTTATCCGCAATTCTATGCTGTTTCGTTTATCACTCTCATTGTCTCCGATGCACTGGATTTTGAAGGAAATATTTTTTGTTTTAATTAACAAATGTAATGGGAAAGTAATTTCTTTTTTTTTCGTTTGTTATTTTATAGAGAGGAAATTTTTCCATCAAATTTTTGTTTAAATAGTAAATTTTAAAATTATTTTTTGAGTCTGAAATTTTATTAGAAAATTATATACAATTTAGATCAACTGAAAGAATCTATTGGATAAATCATTTGTATTTTATACAGTGCTCCTTAAGCTGTAGACAGCAGTCGTTAGGATTGTTTATTTACAGTATATGATTCGCTAGGATATTCAATAATCTAACTCCACGTACTCTTGATCAAAGGAATGGCTCAATACAAGTCATTTTTATTAATATTAAACTTCATAATCTCTGAAATTTTGTCAACTTTTTCTTTTCTCCTTTGCTTTCTTTTCCGTGTTGATCTCAATTTCTTCACTTCTTTTATTAGAAGTTTTGTGTTTGACCAGAATGATAATTTACCTGAGGTGAGAGTTTCTTTTATAGGAAACTTTGCCTAATCAAAGTTTCCGTCAAAACATCTCACAATTCAATTAAATTTATATTTTTTTTACACTAAATTAATTATATAGTTTGTTTTTCTTTAATAAAATTGTCTAGGGATTCTAATTCGTCTCATCATTTACCATCCGCTCGTATTTAATTTTTAATTAATTTTCTCATTTCAATTATTATTTTTGAATTTTATTCCATTGAACTTGTTATTATTTTGCACACTGATTTTTTGTGCATTTAAATCTTATTCTATACTAATCTTGCCAACCTCAACAGCAATTATATGAGTACTAGGCTCTCAGGATTGTTGAGGAGCGTCGAATTTTTAGTATCAAAATTTTCGGGCCGCAATATAAAAATGTCTAAAAGAATTTATATAAACGATGAAAAAATATCTATAAGCTGAAGAAAATGTGTTGGAAAAATCATTTTTTGACATGATCATTATTGTGATTTAATATTTCCTGAAAATTGGAAAATCTAGGAATTCATTCTCTAGAATTCCGGCAAATTTCATTTAATAATAATAATTATTATTATTATTATTATTATTATTATTATTATTATTATTATTATTATTATTATTATTATTATTATTATTATTATTATTATTATTATTATTATTATTATTATTAATATTATTATTATTATTATTATTATTATTATTATTATTATTATTATTATTATTATTATTATTATTATTATTATTATTATTATTATTATTATTATTATTATTATTATTATTATTATTATTATTATTATTATAATTATTATTATTATTATTATAATTATTATTATTATTATTATTATTATTAGTAGTAGTATGTTTAAGCTTTCCGTGACAAGAATATTTGATTTATTAAATGTAAAAAATTTTCTATGCAAGAAAGATTGGGAATTAATAAATTTCGAAGAAATCCCAAGAAATAAGGCAAAAATAACATCTTTTCAATTTATTGTTTTGTACAAAGATATTGCCAAAACCTGAAAGAATAATTCCCTAAACAAATACAGAAATTCCCATTGTTTAAATTATGTGATGTGATCATGAAAATTGCATTATTCCCATTAGTATTATTTATTTGTTTTTATTGCAAGCGAGAATCAAATCATTATGTGAAATTCATCTTTTGAAATTGGCATTTGTTTTAATGCGGCTATTTTAATAAGCAAAATGAACGCAACAAATCCATTTTCAAGTAACAATAGCACAAAGATGAAGTAGCGAAAAATAATTTTTAATTAAAATTTATTAAAAATAATTCATTTGTTTAAAAGAAAATCATTTATCATTTATCTCTAATTCCTATGTAACACCTTTTCAAGTTGTCTATTGCAACTGTCACAATTCTCATTCATTTTGGCCACTGAGCAATTGCATTGGGAGCCAACAAATGACGTTCGGCGTCAGCGCAAAACAAGTGGCAAAAAAGTGACATGTGAATGAAATTAAACATAATTTTGCTCGACCTTTCATCGGTTCAGGCTTCGAGAATTTATGTTTGCAAAAAGGTTATATCGTTAAAATTTCAATTTCCTCAAGCTTGTTTACTTTTAATGAGAATTTTCTGTTTGGGTATATTTTTTTAGTGATAAAAATTATTAAAAATTTTATTTAATTGAACTTTTGAATATGAGTTTTCATAATGATTGGGGAAAATAAATAAAATTCACGCAGTTGATTGGATTAGTGGATTAGAAACATTGAAGGAGCCAAAGGCGTCTTTAGAAATTTATAATGCGCCCTTAAAAAAAATTTTTACAAAAATATATTATATTTATTAATAATAAAATGTAAAGTTTTAAATTGTAATAAAAAATATATTCTTTTCACCTTTTATTTCAAAATTAATTCGTAAATGTGGATAGCTAGATTATTAGAATCTTTTCTTCTCAATTTTTTAAAGTTTTAAAACTTATAAACAAAAATGTCAAAAAATAATAATTATTTTTGCATTAATTATATATTAAACTAATTTTTTTTTCGATTTTCTTTAATTTCGTTTTGTTTACAATTTTTCAATTTTATCAAATTTATGACTTTTATAAAATTTACGGCGCCTCCTGTGCTTAGCACAGTTAGCACAATGGAAGTGACGGCGCTGGAAGGAGCCATCAAAGTTTTGGCGCACTCGTATGGATAAAGAATAAATAAATATATATATATATATAATACTAATAATAATGATTACTAAAAAATGACTGTTTATTAAAACAAATAAGATTTGTTTTAAGCTCTTATTAAATGTGGAATAAATTAATGACACTGAATAATTACATAATTAAATACAATACTAACAAATAATAAATATTAATTAATTAATTTAGCTTTTTCCTCCGAATTGTTCAGTTATCGTTCTTATTACTTTTTTTAATTTTTACCCAAAAAATATTGTGAAGGCTGAATGATAATAAGATCTGTCACTGAAATGGATCTCTATTTGGAATAAATATCATTTTATATAATTATTATTAATATTATTATTTATTATTAAGCATTATTATTATTATTATTATCATTATTATTATTATTATTATTATTATCATTATTATTATTATTATTATTATTATTATTATTATTATTATTATTATTATTATTATTATTATTATTATTATTATTATTATTATTATTATTATTATTATTATTATTATTATTATTATTTTATAATTGAACAACAATAATTGAAACTTCTTTCACAATGTGACAAAAGGTGTAATCTAAAAATAAATATAAAAAATAAATATTAAATATAGCCAAGGTTCATATTATTAAATGAAATTTGCCGGAATTCTAGAGAATGAATTCCTAGATTTTCCAATTTTCAGGAAATATTAAATCACAATAATGATCATGTCAAAAAATGATTTTTCCAACACATTTTCTTCAGCTTATAGATATTTTTTCATCGTTTATATAAATGCTTTTTGACATTTTTATATTGCGACCCGAAAATTTTGATACTAAAAATTCGACGCTCCTCAACAATCCTGAGAGCCTAGTACTCATATAATTGATGTTGAGGTTGGCAAGATTAGTATAGAATAAGATTTAAATGCACAAAAAATCAGTGTGCAAAATAATAACAAGTTCAATGGAATAAAATTCAAAAATAATAATTGAAATGAGAAAATTAATTAAAAATTGATAAAATTAAAAATTATTATTATTATTATTATTATTATTATTATTATTATTATTATTATTATTATTATTATTATTATTATTATTATTATTATTATTATTATTATTATTATTATTATTATTATTATTATTATTATTATTATTATTATTATTATTATTATTATTATGAGATTAATAATAATAATAAATATATTTATTTAATTTCAGATTAGCAAATATTTAGTTAGAATGTGAATAATTTTTCAACATTTCAACATTTCTATTTTGCATTTTTTAAATGTGAATCCTTGAATTTTGGAAATATGTATTTATAAAATTATTTATGAAGGGTATTTCCATTGAATGAACGTTTTAACAAGTTTCAAGTAATAATAATTTTATACAACATTTTGTGAAGGTTTGTCAATGTTTTACGCTATTTCGTTGTTCACGTTTCACACTTGATTTAATATTCCATGACATTTATTAAGATTTTGATCTTTCCAATGGTCAAGAGACTTACAAAGTCCTATTCTTTCCATCTATCGAATAGAAGGTCTTCCAAAAATAAGGAAAGAACTATATATTAGAGACTTTCGTCTCAATGTAGAATTATTGGAATTAGATTATGGAAATTATGGAATTTCCTTTATTATCGGGATACTTTGGTTTGGATTCATCAAAAACTGTATACCAGAGACACAATGAATGTGTTTTGATGGTAGGGAAAATAAACCATCTTCAGAACTTCCCAAAATATTCTATTAAAGATGTAGTTAAATCTTGTTACTCTACACTAAGGTCCGTTAATAGTATGTCAAGGCCCCTATGAGAATGTCAATCATAGACCTGTAATAGACGAAATAAAAGAGGAATACTCAATAGCAGGGCCTTCTCGTTTTGTGTCAAAGAGAAGGAGGTCGCAGTTTCTTTTTGCTAAATAAATGTAAATATTATTTCATTTTAGAAATATGATAGGAAAATTAAATTAATCAAAATTGCTGTTTAATTTAAATTAATTTTTAGGCCACAAATATAATAATTATCTAAAAAAGAAAAATATTAATTTATTAGCAAGATTTTTTGACCAATGAAATAATTTATAAATTGGTAAAAATTATATTAAATTTACTAATTTTAATATTTTAAATTATTTTTATTTTTAATCTAAATTTTAAAAACTGAAATTTAATTAAAATGATTAAAGACAATAATTAATTAAAATTTTATTTTATTAATTTTCGATTCAATTACAGTGCAAATAAAGATTAATGTTGATTTTATTGGGATTTTGATAATTAATTATTGAATAAGTGATTTAGAAAAACAAAATAAATGTTTTAATTGCATAGTTAAACATATCGCTATTGTAAGAGGGGTATTTCAATATTTTAATCGAAATTTGTCTCTTTGGGTTGCCAATAAGTGACAAGGATAATATTGTTAAAGCTCATTTAGTATGACTACCGTAAGCCGGTCGCTCATTTCTCCCAGGAAATCGTTGGAGCAAAATTGACAAGTTATGGTAAATAATAAATTCACTGTTGCGGATTCGAGAAAAGAAACTGAAATTTTCAGTAGGATCTATGAACAGGAGTTAATGAAACTTGTCAATTCTTAGTTATGTCGGCAATAAGATATTTCTTAACTTCCTAACTTTTAGGCTTTAAGGTCTTCGTAAAAGTTCCGAATCCCATATATATATATATATATATATATGTATTAATATTTAAAAATATTTTTCAAAAAATAATTTAAAATATAAATTAAAAAATTTAATATATTATAAAAATGGTAATTTATTCAACTAAATGAGAGAACACCATTTTTACAATATATTTTTGCAATATATTTTGACAACTTGACTATCATTATCAGACACGAAACAATTTCAATAAAAACGATTACACTTATAGGTTTATTGATAATCACATAATTATATGTGGGAAATCCAATAACATTTATTAATTATTATAAAATTAATTAAAGACTCTCAAAATACACGTGGTTAATGCATTTTGTATGTTGATTTTTGTGTTGAATGATTTTATCACCTAGGCTTCATATGTAATACGTTCCCAATAGTTTTTTAAACCCTCAGATAATACTTTTAAATTGGAAATGTTTATTCTTAACTTGCATATTTTATTATGATCAATAATATTACTATATCCATCCAATCAGGTGTGCTCTAGAACTCGAGTACAGAGATGACGGACAGTTTCACTAATGTGTGTGGCATCCCACACAGACTACAAGTAAGTTTTCATAAAGAAACAATTTATTTGTATTTCATAAATTAAGAAACAAATATTTTCAAGTGTAATGGCGCTTTTTCAAAAAAACGGTGCCCTGTGCGCAAATATTTTTTGGGCCCTTCTAAACATATAGACTGAAAGTTTAAGATTTGTTGTGTACGGCATACGTGTAAAGGTTTGTCAAAAAATCTCGAATCAGAATGATGGAATCATTAGACTAGAACTTTCAACACTTAAACTGCAGCAGATGACCGCTGGGGCTAACGTTGTTTTGTATTAAAATGAACAAAGACAATTATAAATCACAATATTATACTTTTATGTGAATGCTCAAGTGTAAAATATAAAATATAGTTTATATAAAAAATATGTCATTAAACTAAATGATTTTAAATTAATTTTTTTAAATTTCCTTTGTAACCCTCCCCCCTTTTGTCCCCGATCAGTTTGGTCTAATTCAAAATGGCAATGAAGTTGGAAAACTTTTAAATTCGAAAATTCTCTTTAATTCAGAATCAAAAGTTTGTCCCTTGCAATTTTGAACAAGAAAGAATGGGTTATATATAAAAATTTAAAAATACAGAATTACTGTTTACTACAGTAGTTATTACGCACTTTTTATAATGAATCTATTGAAATAATAATGCTTTAATTTTTAAAGACATGGGGGACTCATAATTTTAATTGACCAAAGGACTATAAAAGTCAAAATATGACACTGCCATTGTTAAAATAATAAATTTTTTTTATAAAATTTTTTAAAATTATTTAATTAAAATTTTAAAACAAAATTATGAGTCTAACAAAATTATGAGTTAACTCGAATATAAGAAACTGAATTCTTTTCCACCCACCAAGTTGATTTGTGCAACCTTGACTTTGATTTCACATATAATTACAAACGAGTTTATCCGATAGACATTTTTCTTTTCAGTCGATTTTTAGTCACCTATTTTTTTGGTAAAAGATACATTTTTTGATATTTTACTGTTTATTTGTGTTTAAATAAGATAATGAATTAAAGAAATTAGGACTAAAATGAAATGTTTCTGATATTTTATTAATGCTTTAAAATGTTAACAAACAAAAGATAAATATCGAAAATTTATATAAAAATTTTACTTATTTTTAGAAATTAATTCAAAAACTATCACTGAATCATTTTTGACCTTCAATGACCATTTTACAGTTGTTTAGATAAATGTGAAACGTACAGACGTATAGTGGTATTCTCAGAAAGTTGTGACAGAGATTAAATGCTTCCCTAGAGAAAATGTATAGTCATTTCTGAAATCTTTTAAATAATCACTTCTATTTATAAATTAATTAGGATTTTCCATGGTACTTCCGTGTTATCTTACCTCCAAAAATTAAATTATAAAATACAATTAAAATAACAATATAAAAAATGAGAGAATACATTATTGATGACGTTATTGAACATTACTGAACATGAATTTATTAAGGCTATCTGTGATTTATGTGATTATGTGAGTTTATGTGGCGCAAACGTGTTCTAAGAAACAGTGCCAATTTGTTCGACACTATTCTCAACGACATTATGGTTTTCTGGCCACCTGGATGACCATTTACAAACTCTTTACAAACATTTGCTGAGTTTGTAACTGTGATTTAGAAAATAAATATGTGTTCTTTTTTAATTTAATTTTTGGCGGTAAGCTAACACGGAAGTACCTTTTCCATTTTCAATTTCCTACAATTCCTTTTTATTATTTTTTTTGAACCTTTTTAAAAATTTTTCCTCAATACTTATTTTATCATATTTCATTTATTTTTATTTTGAAAAATAGATCAGAAATTTCATTCTACCCAACAGAAATTTTCGTCTCTGCCTTTATCGATTATTATTAAAATTAAATTTTTATCTTTTTACAGAATGAAAATAAATAAAATATCAAAAAAAGAAAACAAAGTAAAGGCGAATAAAAAATTTTTAAAAAATTTTTGTTTATTTTCAGTTGATTACCATTACACAAATACGATTAAGATCTTTAAAGTGATGGTGAATCTGGGACCCCTGGGTCTTTCAATAACCCTCATGATTATTCTATGTTAAAAGCATGGATTCTGTAAAGCACATTACAATCAATAAAAATTAATTTCTAAAAATAAAAAAAAGGAATAAACAAAGGTGTAAGTCAAAGATAACTAAATACAATGAATACTCAATAAAAAATTAAAACATGTTTAGTAAAATCTAAACATTGTATTTTATGATGCCTCGTCAGTTGTTGATTTATTTATAAAAATATTTCAAAAGCAATTTTTTGCAGTGTTTATTAATTAAAACTTCTCTACCTAAAATAAGTTCTGTTCACTCGATTACGAAACTTAATTGATTTTCATGATTGAATCTTAATGCCAAATAACCAAAATTTTGCAAAATTGAAAAGAAATTGTATAAAATTGTAAAATTTTATTTTTACTTAACATATTATTAAAAAACAATATTTTACTTTGTTTAAAATAATTAGATTTTGTTAGAATTTATAAACATAACAAGAAGAAAAGTAAAAGGAAAAATTCAATCAGAGCTATCAGTCGGAGTTCGTATTTTGACCTAACTATTAATTAATAAACACTACAGAAACGGCTAACCTATTTATTTTTAAAAATATATAATTTAATTGATTGTAATTAATTAATACATTACACACACATGTATATTCACGTGACATTTTTTTGTGATTATATAAAAATGTACTGAAGCACAATTAACTTAAAAATGTTTTGCTCATTTGTCATTTTAATTTGTGTGAATAGAATCGAATGTATTGCATGACGCTAAAAGATATGCGTACATGTACTTTATAGTGTACGATTTTGCCTACTTATAGCAGATTCAATTTGGAAATAGTGTAGTATAACTGTAAATAATACCCGTTTGAAATAATATTATTGCATGTTCAATTTGTATATCTGATTATTATGTAATGTATGTCTAAATGTCAAAGGTGTAATATTGTATTATTGATGCATGTGTGTGTCTTGCTAAAGAAACTTACAATATAATTAATTCCTCCGGAGGCATAATCAATTTTTTGGATATTAATAAATTATGTCTCCAAAGTCTTCTAATACTTTTAAAAATTAAAATGCTTATTTTAATATTTAAATCAATATATTACCTAAATCTATTTTAAGAAAATAAAAATCAATAATATTTTTAAATTAATAAAATTAATTAAATTTCTATTCTCAATATTTTTTGTGCCAGTTGAGAAATAAAATAGCTGAAATGATTCATTGTAAATATTTAATTAAAAATCTAATTAATCGACTTTAATAAATGAAATTCAGAACATGTGTTTTTGTTTCTAAAGGGAAAATAATCAAATTTTTTTTTCAATTTCAAACAAGCTAAAATAGAACAATATTAAGCCTACAATTAGAGAAAAAATAATAAAAAAATATTATTGTAAATTTATAATTTCATTCCATTGTCAAACAGATGTTTTTTCACCAACTCAATCAACTGCATCGGCCCGTTCGGTGCATTTCATCGAAAATAGCCAAAATCAAATCAACAGAAAAACATAACAACGCATTAAATTTATTATTAGGGAGAAATTTTTTGTTTGGAAAAAAATGAAAAATTTTTTTTTGTTAAAATCATTTTCTATCTGAATTTTGTTTGCAAATATTTGCTTTTTTATGAACATTAAAATATTTCCCATTTGATACTAGAATCTGTTAGGATTTATTCGCTAGGCAAATATTAATTAGAATATTGTTTTATGATCGCGTAATTTGATATGATTAATTAATTCAAGGAATTCTCCTAGCTATTTTTGAGATTTTGATGCGGAGGGCAACGAGGCATCACAAAGTCAGGTGGGCTCGTTAGAATTCTCTTTTCTGTGGAAAAGGAAATTGCAAAATAAATATTAAACAAAGTAAAGTCTTAAACAAAAATAGTATTATTATTATTATTATTATTATTATTATTATTATTATTATTATTATTATTATTATTATTATTATTATTATTATTATTATTATTATTATTATTATTATTATTATTATTATTATTATTATTATTATTATTATTATTATTATTATTATTATTAATATTATTATTCTTATTATTAATATTATTATTATTATTATTATTATTATTATTATTAATATTATTATTATTATTATTATTATTATTATTATTATTATTATTATTATTATTATTATTATTTTAGTTATTAGTTTTTTACAATCAAAATTTATGGAAAACTTATGTTTATTTATAACTTATTTTAATTTTAGCTTTATCAATTTTTGATCAAAAAATACTTCTTAGGTTTCAAAATAGTATATTCGAATCAAGTCTATTGAAAAATTAATCACGAATGTCCTTCATAATACTTTTCGAGTTTCGTGTTATAATATGAAAGATTATTTCGGAAAATTTTCCCTTTCATGGGAAATAACTGGTCTTCAATTCCAGATTTTCCAATGAGTTTTTCCGGGTCCGGCTGCCATATCAGATATCATAAAAATCTGACTGGGAAATGAAAACGGTCCAGGAATCGTGTCCAGAATGATATATCGCATGGAAACCGCAAAAAATGGTTGATAGATTAAGAATGTTGAGAATTATCTAGGGGCATTTGAGAAAGGAATTGAATAAATAAATTTTGATTTTGTCTGGTAAACAGTTTATTTTAGACCGAGAGATTTTGACAGAACATTTTATTCTATGACCAAAATTTAGAATGATTTTAGATGTCTAATTACTGGACGTTGTGAGAATTAGGCAAAATTTTGTGCTGGGATTTTATACCTTTTTCCTTGTAATTATGACTGATACAGTCACTCACTCCATACTAATCTCACTTATCATGCATAGGATATACCATTTACAAATTCAATCTACTATAAGCAGAAAATGTGTTCAGCACTCAATTATTGGCACGCGGTCAACACGACTAACATTGAATACACCAGGATCTATGTCAGCGACGGCGAACCTATGACTCACAGGCACACACTGACACACGTAACGAATTTAAGTGACCAACAAGTTGTTATATCTTTTTTAATTATAAATCAATAATCATACGAATGTATTCTTAAATATATCTAATTAATGTATAATAAATAAAATCATATTATATTTACATGAATTTTGTTAAATTTTTAATAACTAAAATAATACTTGACCCGTAGGTTGATATTTTCAAAAAATAAATTCAATTGTGACCACCCTGTCAAAAAATCTTTGCAAACCCATCAAACTTTCAAACGAGAACACAAATTGGAATGTTTAACTTTGTTCAATGCAACCACAAAAATGTTTCGTGAGTGTGACGTGAACAATGTTTTCCATAATATTTTGATGATAAAATAAATGTCAAACAGACTTTCAAGGAACTCGCATGAATTAATTCAAGCAAGAATTTCAAAATCAAATCGTTATACTCTTTTATGTTTAATCATGATAATCATAGTAAAAACACGATATATACAAATATATGATTTTTCATTTATTGCTATCCTCAGGGTCACTCATTACTTATCTACCACCTACGTACAAAGGTTTATATACTTTCTCAAATCAAAAGACATTTGGAAACATTGGAAATCTGCCAATTGGTTGGCTGCCTGTTCTTCGGAACTGATAACACCATCGGTTTGCTAACTACCGTTAGAAGGGCTATATATGTCGTCAGTCTATTTTTTACGTTCAATTACTTCCTTAACTTAAGCTGCTCCTCTAGATAACTTGACCCTTCACAATTTCACAATAAAATTGTATAAAAATACCCCTTTTTAACCTGGTTAAGATCTACCTATAATTTTCTTTACAAAAAAGAATACTTAAATTAATGAATAAATGAAATATCACATAATACATGATCCAGGCTTCTTTTCTTGACCTTTGAGGAATTCTCTCGATTCGGCAGGGCTTGTATTTTCTTTTATACTTGTTCGGGATTAGATTTGGACAGACGGTTCAAGGATGATCTCCGCTTGGGGTGGCAGCAGTTGATGTACGGCAGTGAATGGATTAACGGCTGTTATTTGTCTTCGTTCCGCTAACTATTAATCTCCGTCTCTAGGTTATTCAATAGTATTTTGAATGTCCAAAAATCTATCTAGCCTCTACTTGACTGTAATAATTGATTTTCTCGTTTTACCTTGTTCTACCAGACTACTTAGACTATCAGGTCCATTCCGGGTCATGGCATTATCACTATGAACTGAACATTGCCAAATCTCATAAATTATGTGTAACAAAGACAAATATTATGGGCTGATGGTAAAGCTAAAAAGTTTGTAAATATTTTATTTTATTTTTATGTTTATTATTTCATTTTGTATTATATTGTTTTTGTAATGATATATTGTATTTATTGTATTTATTGTATTTTAATGATATATTGTCACTGCGTTAAAACAACAAAATTCCAATTTCAAATTTTGACCAAAACTATTAACTGTTGCGACATTTTCAGGACCCAATTATCCAAAGATCAAATTAAAATAATTTTATTTACAGAAAATTTAATAAGTTTAATATTTAAAATTTAAAGTGAGTTAAAACAAAAAATGTAAAAATAGTTTGGTTCTAAAGTGCAGAATATTGTCAATTTTTAAACAATATAAAAAAAATTAATTTAATACATTATATTAATAAATTAAATAAAATTGTTCTTATGATTTATGTTATAATCAACATATTTATAAGATTTTTATACGGAGGAAATTTTTGTAATTTGAATTTCGTTTAAACGAGCAATTGAAAATTTGAATGAAATATAAAAAACAAAATAATTAACTTCTTTGTTTAAATTCATCGAAGAATCTAAATTCACTAAATTATAGACAATAATGACGTGTTTATATATAATTCATGATTGGGAATTTCATTGTCAAATATTTACAGCATTAGAAACTGCATTTTATTTTTTTACTAGAAACAAGAAAACCGTGAAAAATTTTCGATTTTTTGTTTGTAAAAATATGTCAAATGGAAAAAATGAAATCGAGCATTCAACAGATGAAGTTAGCTCTTTATTATTATTATTATTATTATTATTATTATTATTATTATTATTATTATTATTATTATTATTATTATTATTATTATTATTATTATTATTATTATTATTATTATTATTATTATTATTATTATTATTATTATTATTATTATTATTATTATTATTATTATTATTATTATTATTAATATTATTATAACTATTTATGGAAATGAAATGGTTAATATTTTTCTACCTTTCGTAATAATTATCATTCAATGTCATCGGAGGATCTACTTATTGTTGACATACGATATGTGGCAATTACAAGAGGAATTAGACCGGATCGGATAATAGGCAATCTCATCACATAAAACACAGGATACCCCTTCAATTTGATTCCTTCAATATACTATAGGATTAATTTTTTCATAATTATAGGAGATAATTTCTAGTTTCAACTTCCCAACTATTTCTCAAATTTATAAATCCAATTGTTGCTTTTTGAAAATGCATCTTCTAATTATATTTTTGATTTTCAGGTGGATATTTCGGATGAACGAGCGAGTAATTAATATTTTGATAATAATAATAATGATAATAATAATAATAATAATAATAATAATAATAATAATAATAATAATAATAATAATAATAATAATAATAATAATAATAATAATAATAATAAAAATAATAATAATAATAATAATAATAATAATAATAATAATAATAATAATAATAATAATAATAATAAAAATAATAATAATAATAATAATAATAATAATAAAATAAAAATAATAATAATAATAATAATAATAATAATAATAATAATAATAATAATAATAAAATAAAATAAAAATAATAAAAATAATAATAATAATAATAATAATAAAAATAATAATAATAATAATAATAATAATAATAATAATAATAATAATAATAATAATAATAATAATAATAATAATAATAATAATAATAATAATAATAATAATAATAATAATAATAATAATAATAATAATAATAATAAAATAATATATTTTCGAGAATTACTTATGAAAAATCATTTCCTTCTAATATGTTGAAATTTATTAATAATATTACTAATAAAAATATGTAAGTGTAAAAGCCCCTTTGGTTTAGAAATCTAAATATTTTTAACGAGAATATTCACGTTAATAATAATAATTTTTTCTGTATTTATAAATATTTATTACGTAATATAATAAAGAAATTAAAATGGTAAAATATAATTTAGAGATGTGTATTTATAATTTAAAAATCAAATTCACAAAAATGTGTGAAATAAAAGTATATAAATAAATTTTAGCAAAAGATGGATCCAAGGAAACTTGAGCATTGTCTTTAATTTTTTGTTTCCTAAATAGCTTAACTGGCTCCAACGTACTTCACCTAGCGTGACCTTCATCCTTAGAATGATATTGATGTCCTTGTTGTCATGTTTGTCATTTTCACCAATAAGTCTTTTCATTAAAAAATGTCATTATCAAAAAATAAGGGAAGCCGTTAATATAAAAACAAATATAAATCCATTAGGGTTCATTATTTACATTTCTCTACTTTTTATATATGATTATTTTTAGGGAATAAAATGAAATATTGAGTTAATTGGAATGTTTTTTCAAATTGAATTTTTGATGAAAATATATTTATTCCTTGCTTGTAGTTTTAAAATCGTTTGAATGAAACTTTTCCTGCGTTTTAAATTTATGAAAATATCACTTTATGCACATTTGCCGTAAAAAATATAAAAAAATTAAAATACAATTGATTAATTTCATTAGTTAATGCTATTAGCTATTCCTTGCAAGAACTTATCCAATGAAATCATTTGATATGTTCCGTTTAAATTGTTGATTACGTCATAGTCTAGTTAAATAGGCAATTTAATTTCAAGTAATAGTGTTTTAAATTCTTATAAAAAATAAATATATATGATTTAATCAACGATTTAAATAAAGTCTTAAATGTTACTTAATCGCCGATTAAAACAAAAATAAAATATTATGTAGTCGACGATTTAAACAAAATTAAAAAAAAACTTTTGGGGGAGGGTGCTGTCAAAAAAAGTGCCTAACTCCTTATTCGACCAAAAATAAATATTCGTGAGAGTCGAGGATTCCTATAGGATCTGGAGTGCACATATATATCTACTTCCGACTAACGATGGAATGAGTTGTTTAGTGATGAATTGTTCAATATTACATTTCGAATGTGCCAGAGCTGTAAGGCAAATATTTTAATTTGCATTATATTGACAAATCATTATTTATCATTTCGTGCTTTTGCAAGTATGAGGAAGATGAAAGATTCTAAAAGTTTTAATTCGAAATTTTGTTAAATTTTAAAAATAGTTTTATCGAAGAATATTTTAAAAAGAAGATTGAAACTTGTTTAAATAAGAAACAAAAGAGAAGATAAGTTTTGAGTGTATCATTTATTAAATAAAATTTATGGACTTATTTAGTGATTTGCAAACAGATATTAATGTTTTAACGGATGAGAATCCTAATAGACAGGTCACCATACCTATAAGAATCATAAAATGAATCTCTGGTAAAAAAAAATTACATGAAAGTACATATTTCATTTTCCTATTCTTTCCAGGATAATAGCGAACTAAAAAGAAAACTTATAAGTTTTGAATTAAAAAAAAACTGAGGTTGACAAGTAACTTTTAGTACAATTGGAAAGGAAGATTATAGCTGAGGTTATTTAATTAAATTTTGCACTTTTAATAATCGCCAGTTCTCCACTGATCAGCTTGGAAATGATATTCAGGAGGGGTTGTCTTGGTTTTGTAAATTTTAGATACTATAGATAATTTTTATCATGTTAGTAAATATAGTTATTAAGAAAAATGTGAATTATATGATCAGTACAATCGTCCATGCAAAATAGGATATCCATTTTAATAATTAAATATTAATTATTTGAGAACTGTAGAATCCTTTCAGCTAATGATATTCTTTTACGGAATGATGGTTTTACAAAACTTTCTAGGAAGTAAATAATAATTGAAACAGAATGTATTTATAGTTTCCAATTAGTGCCGTTGTAATAATAAAAAAATTTCAACATGACTAATTTTGGGCTAAATAGACTAAATAACCATCCTAAATGTCCACAGCCTCAAATAATTTTAATGATGATAATAATAATAATAATAATAATAATAATAATAATAATAATAATAATAATAATAATAATAATAATAATAATAATAATAATAATAATAATAATAATAATATTAATAATAATAATAATAATAATAATAATAATAATAATAATAATAATAATAATAATAATAATAATAATAATAATAATAATAAGTATAAAGTGATGATATCTTGGTAGCAGCATTTATTATTTAAAACAATAAAGTGATAATTTAAGCCTTTTGCTGCGAATAATGTATTTAATGAAAAAAGTTTCGACTATAAGATCGTTCTTGTCAATCTCCTGGAATTTAGCAATCTCCTTCCCGAAAATACATTTCTATCTTTCTTTTATTTCCTTTTCCTTAATTCCCATTGGTTATAAATATAATATAATATAATGATTTACTTTGAGAAAAAATATACATTGAGAAAAGCTCTGGCAAACAACACAAATAGAGAAAACAATTACACAATGAAAAAATGACAGACACCGAAAGATATGTGCTTTAGAAAAAACATCGTCTATTGCATCACGTACAATGTATGCAACGAAATCTACATTGGAAGTACATTCAGGACATTGCACCAAAGAGTTAAAGAACATCTAGATCCTGGTGGAACATCCGCGATAAACAGACATCTCCAACAATGTCAACCAACAGAGGAAAGAAAAAATATTTCAATCGAAATCATAGCTAATGGAAGCATCCAAAAGAAAAATGTCAGATTCAAAGAAGCAATTCTTATCATAAACAGACAGCCAAAAATCAACACTAAAGAAGAAATCAATGAAATCATGAATTTGATCTGTTGTCATTGACCTTGAGAATATCTGATAATATATAAAAAATAAAAAATATAATAAATTTAAAAAAAGTAATAATTAAAATAATATAGAAATTTTAGGAAATATACTTTCAAAAGATAGGATTTAAAATTCAAAATTGACACATTTATTGAAATATTTAAATAGCGTATATAAATGGTTATTGAAGGCTTTATTTTAAAATATTTTGAAATATTTTATTGGGCTTCTAGAAGCTAATTATAGAAGCTTTAAAAAATTTAAAGGTTTTAGATTTTGTCATTTTGAGTTTTAAATGATATTTATTTTATTTTAATTTTAAGTAAAATTTAAAAAAAAAATCCATAAAAGAAAGTATATCATTATATTATATTATATTTATAACCAATGGGAATTAAGGAAAAGGAAATAAAAGAAAGATAGAAATGTATTTTCGGGAAGGAGATTGCTAAATTCCAGGAGATTGACAAGGACTATCTTATAGTAGAAATTTTTTTCATTAAATACATCATTCGTAGCAAAAGGCTTAAATTATCATTTTATTGTTTTAAATAATAATAAATAATAATAATAATAAATAATAATAAAAATATTATTATTATTATTACTAAATGTTACATTAGACTTACTTTATGTTCTTTTTTTCTAATTAGGCTGTTTGGAACTGTTTAAATCTTTTGATAAATACGAAGATGGAAAAGTGAACATAGAGCATTTGGGCGAAATGTTAAGACTATTAAAACAATGCCCAACTGAAGAAGAAATTCAGAAATATACGTCAGAATTCATTGAATCAATTGACACTTTTACAATACAAAGTATGATATATTTTTCTATAATTTTGAGTCATTTTTAAAACTTTACCAACTCTTTGGGCTGAATTAGAATAGGACTAAAGGTGTATAAAAGTATTTTTAAAAAATTAGAATAGGAAAACTCTGAATAAAAGAAATTCACAAAAATATCTAACACAAAAACAGTTCATATTTGAGAAATTTCTAGCAAAAATAAAATCTATAAACATGTCATGTCACACTAAACACTCGATATTAACTAGTAAAATAAGTACAAAGTCAAACGTGTTTATTTGCTCATTTTGTAAGGGTGGCTTGGCGTGCACAGAAATACGGAGTGAGTTGACTCGCTTATGGAGCGAAAAGGTAATGCATTTTATTATTTATTAAAAATCAAATCAAATTCACATTTCAAAAAGGTCTAGGTTAATGATTGCAAACATATCACTCCCAGGTCCATAAATGACCCACAAGACTATTTTATGTTACCCGCATAGCTTTTGTAAATTACAATACAATTAATTATATAATAAAAATATTTTATTAAAACAAAGAAAACGAATTAACAATTCATGTCAAAGTTTACTATGAGACATACAACAATTGAATTTTGATTGAAAATATAATTTTTTAATTAATTTAATGTTATTGGTAGATATATTATTATTTATTATTAAATTTATTATTAAATTAACAAATCGAAATTTATCTTAAAAATTTTAATTTAATATTATTAATTTAATGTTTAAATCTAAGACACATCAGAAGAAATTCATTGTAATTAATATCACACGCTTTATTTGTACAAAACCATTTATCGTGTGCAATAACTTGAGATTGAGCCGTGATTGAATTTGAAAGATTGGATAATTGTTCAACACTTCGGCTAATAAACATTGGGGTTGTGTTGATCTTTTTAAGAGCTCGATTGAATAGAATATCATATCCATAAGTTAGCAAGTTTATCTTTTTATCGCTTTGGGGAAATTTCATAAACATTTCTTGGAGTTCCTCTTCTGTCATTTCATGATTTAAAGAAATTAAATCGTTGATTTCTGATCGTTTTGAAAAACTTCCATTAATAATTTCAACGATCTTGCTGAGCCACGATCACATGGACAAGTTCCACTGCTGAAAAGACATCTCTTCGCCATATTGCTCATTGAAATACGACATATCAAACATTCATTATCTTCCATATTTCACTAAGGCCAAAAATTCAAATCAAAATTATAAATCAGCTCTTTAAAACCACAATTCCAGAAAAATTGAATAGAATATCATATCCATAAGTCAGCAACACTCTAAAAAACCGATACAATCATAACTCTGACATCGATCCAACAAAACATAATCTTCTCACTTTTCCGCGTCTGTGTGCGCACACAATCCAAATCAACAAAGCAAAAAGCGCACACAGACGCGAGATAAACTAATACACCTAATTCCGAAATTTAATAACTTCTATAATCTAAAAAATATCAATAAATATATATTATAGGAACACACAAACTTACCTGTGTGTAGAAATTTATTATTCCGAAATTTAGTAACTTTATTATAGGTTTTGTGAAGGCGAGAGAAAAATAACTGAACACACTAACACAAAACACATAATGAAAAATGCATGCAAAATTCTTATATAGGTTTTTGTTCCGAATAAAATAACTGTTAACATATTGTTAACATATTGTTAAAATATAATTATTTTAAAATTATTAAAAAATGCAAGAAAATACTTTTAATTTAGATTCCGACAGCTCTACCTTGAGCTTTAGGGAAAAAGAAGAAAATACAATGTAAGTTTTATTCATTAAATTACAAAATATTAAAATATTTTATAGTATGTGTGAAGGCAGCATTTCAAATATTGAAGGTCCTTCGTGATCTTTTGATTTACAGAAAGAAAAAAGCCATCGAAAATGAGCTGCAGAAAGAAGATTATAAAAATTTAAAAAACTATTTCATTCATGTACGCCGATTTTTTCCTAAATGTCTTAAAAAAATATATGTGTTTGTGATTACTTTATTTATTTATAAATATAAAAATATCTAACTTACATTTTAGCGAAATAATTCCATATTAATGCATAAAATATCATAAATTTCCTAAAAACACCTGAAATTTAATTATTAATATATTTATAAATGATAAATTATAAATGATGACTAACAGTAATATTTAAGAACTTGAATAATGATCTCATAATTATATAAAATCAAAATTCAATTCTTAAAATATACTTGAAATTAAAAAAATTACCTGAAAACCATTTTTGTTGCTAATAAATTATTGAATAAATAAAATTGAATAACTTCATTTTCACGTAAATGGTGACTCACTCAACTGGTGTGCAACGTGAATTATAGAAGGTTACTCAATTTCGGAATTGGGTGTAATGCGACAATTTTACGCGTCTGTGTGCGCACACAACCCAAAACACAAAGAAAGTAAAAAGCGCACACAGACGCGAATTAACTTCATAATTTACCATTCTCCGCGTCTGTGTGCGCAAACAAAAACCTCCAAAACCAGTACAAAGCGCACACAGACGCGAGCATCGACAATTAATCAATTATAATTTATTATTATAATTTATTATTATTATTTATTATTAGAAATGAATATTACAAAATAAATAACTAATACATAAATTTTGACTCATTTTAAATTTAAACTATGTTTTATATTTTTACACTTGAACATTCACATAAAAGTATAATATTGTAATTCATTTTTATGCAAAACGACACCAAACTTGTTAGCCGCAACGGTCATCTGCCGCAGTTTATGTGTCGAAAGTTTTAGTCTGACTATTCCGTTATTTTTAGTGTTAAAACTACATGGAACTCTTGATAACTTTTGCACATAGGCTATACAGTACCAGTTTTAGACTCTCAGCCAACGTGTTTTGGGAGACATAAAAATATTTGCGCCTATGGCCGAGTTTTCTGTAAAAGCTCATTAACCTTGGTGTAGCTCTGTAACAATTTCTGTGACTTCGTTAGACATGTTTCAAAATTTTGTGAAATGCAATAAAAACCAAATTTTTCAGATATATAAATTACTGGTAAGTTAGAGCAGTGTTTCCCGAATTTCTTTATACCATGCTCCACCGACCCCTTTGAAGTAGCTGTTAAACTTCGATAATCAGTATTGCCAGTATGCAAAAATAACGGTCGATGAAATTGCTGTATGCACGTTGCTATATTTAGTCGTGAATGAGCATATTATATTAATATATATATATATATATATATAATTATTTTTCTTTATTAGTTGAATACCGAATGACATTCGATGAGTTTTACACAATTTACAGAATGAATTATAAATCCCAATTCGAGATTTCAACGGACGTGGTCAACGCATTCAAGGTTTTTATATTTTTAATACTTTTTCATTAAATTCTTTAAATGATATGAATATGTTGGAGTTAGTGATAAAACCTGAAAAAAATAAAAGGAGAGTGTAACAAATTATTATTAAAATCAATAAAAAGTTCCAAACAACAAAGTTCAAAAATTATTTAAAATTTAATAAAAATCGAAAATCAATATTGAGAGAGAGAAACAGATATCGTTGAACGCCAAATTGAAAGACAAATTCAGAAATAATAATAAAAATTATAACAAAAAAATAAATTAATTATAGTTAATTAATCTGTAATGAGAAACCCGAGCGCTGAACGGAACCTGGAGCGCATCGAGACCCGACTGATTAGATAGAAAAGTGAACTCACCCGAGTGCGAATCCGGGGTAAACAAATTAAAATATTTACCCAAGGTTCCCTAAACACTAATTATTTTCAATAATCTTAAATTATGTAGATAATTGCTCTCTCAGAAAAAGTATAAAATGAGACCTCTAAAACAAACGAGCCGCCAGTTGGTCGAAGAAATAAGAAGAAAAAACAAAGGCAGTTAGTAATCAATAAGTAGATTCAAGTAATTGAAAGCAATTCTAAACTCTCGTACCAAAGAAGGCAATTGACCCTTGGTCTTTCTACCTCTGCTAACAGTATTTATTTCGACGGAAATGCGTGTGATAAGGAAATGCGTGTACAAAAGTGACAATTTGTAATTGTGATTAAAGTTTAATAAAGTTATTCAATGTTGGGTTTTTATTATTTGTTTCATAAAGGACACGAGGAGTCAGAGAAAACCGACTTGCAAAAGAATAACCCAACAAATAGGTTCAATATCTTTTCTCTTTATTTTCATGGCAATAGATCAGTAATTTCAAACTAGACATAAATATTTGTTATAATCTTTATCAATTGTTAAAAAAAGTGAAAAAACAACATTTGCAAATACAATAAATATTGTAAAAATTCACAAAGATTTTCGGGATCAACTAAAATATTGCCCCTCTAAAATGAAACTACTAAACGAGACGTTCATTCCACGTAAACGACAATGACTCTCTGGGAACATTTCTTATTGCTATTAAAAACAAATTAAACTAATATTTTAGGAGTCATGGGATTCAACCTAGTAAACAATTTAATAAATTCAAAACTTTTATTCAGAGTCCTGAATAGTCTATAATTGCAAATGACAAAGTTATCAAATAAGTCCCTTTACTCAAAAAATAATTACAGGGGCAATCGAAGAATTGTCAACACATTTACAAACTTGAATAATTCAAGGTGCTTGAAAACTACTTGCCTTTGCAATATAGTTCTTCAAACTATCGAGAAAGTTACGTGTCAGTGTTTGAATTAAATTATTTGCCAAAGAGTTTGGTGGGAGTTTGTGAATATATCATACAAATAATTTGGTGAATAAAAGATAATAAACTACATGATATTAATAAATATTTGCAAGAAGTCAAGGATATTCAGGACCAAGTAGTACTACGAGTACTACACCAAACACCACTGAGATACATTTTCTATAGTAGTGGTTAGTGTACAGCAATTTGTCTACAATTGTTGACTCACAAATTCAATAAATTTTATTTTTCTAGAAATTTATTTTAGCCATTTTTGAAATGGCTTTCAGGTAAAATGTTTATTTAAGTAAGTTTTACGGCTTGAATTTCGATCCATATAGATATGAGATCATTATTCAAGTTCTTTAATATTACTTTTAGTCAACATTTGTATTATAATCGCAAAAAATTTATTTTTCTAAAACATTTCTAAAACAAATATCAGAAATTCTAATGAATATTTACCTTAATTTTAACTCATAAATAATTCTTACGATATTATTTTGTCATTTTCATGACAATTTAACGTATTTTCTTTAAAAATACATTTAAAAACATTTTCAGTGATCCTTTTTTATTCTCAAAATTGTCTAAAATAAAGTCATTATAGAAATGTATCTCAGCGTCGCATTTCGATATATCGAAAGTTCAGACTGAAATCAAAGTAAGTATGTATGTTTCTATAATGTAAAATTATTTTTTCTTATATTATAGGAAACCTATCTGAGTGGTTTCGGGTGTATTCAACCTCGTAGCACTACTGTATTCTGTATCCAGCCAGTACCTAGACTAAATATTCAAGAATAAAATAGGGCAATCATCAGTTTTATTGCAAATTCTAAATCTAGTTCTATAGTAAAATCATTCCATTCATATAATTTATGAGTTGATTTAATTTACCTTTATGGGTAACCAAAATACTTATATAGCAAATTTTGGGGGTATAAGAAAAACTCGGCTTTCAAATTAATATTATTTTTATGGACACAAAAATGACAACTCATATAAACAAAATATTCATGTTCTTGTGTATAAAAGTCCATTCATTAAAACAAAAATTATAACAATTAATAAAATCGTGAATGACACATTTATTGATCTGATCTGAACAACTTACGGCCTGGCTAGATAGCTTTGTAGAACTTTTTTTTTAATATTTTCTTTGATTCATTATTACATAACAAGAGAGGCATATGAATCCATTTAGTAAAACCAGTGGGACATATGTGCCAGGAAGCGAGCGTGGCGCCACAGCGAAATTTTTCATAAAATTTAACTTTCAGAGTATTTAAAATAATAATAATAATAATAATAATAATAATAATAATAATAATAATAATAATAATAATAATAATAACAATAATAACAATTATTATTATTATTATTATGAACGTATTATTCTTAAATTTAGCTTTTCGATAGAAAAAACACGGGAAAATTTTCGTTTTCAGAATTAAAAAAACCTCCTAGAAACAATGGGAGAGCATTTAGATCAGGATGAAATATTAGAATTCATGGAGGATGTTGATGAAGATGGAAGAGATATGATAAATATGAAGGTCTAAGTTAATTATATTTCATTTTTGCAATTTTTTGAATGGCTTTTTATTTAATTTTTATTGAGTCGCAAATGTTTCAAACCTATTTATCATATAATTTATTCACTGGACTTGCTTTCGTGGAATAATAAGATTTTATTATAGAAACACACAAACTTACTCAGCTGTTGAAATTTACTATTCCATGCAAAAACATCACCTAATACAGAATTAGTGAGTAATACAATATCTTATCAATTAACAAAGATATCATATAATAATTAGATTAAAATAGTTTTTCGAATTTATAAGTAAATTGTCTTATTTATTATTTTTTGTCCACAATAGGAAAAATCACAAACTAACGAAAATGGCATAAAAATACACATCGTAAAATATTCAAGCAGAATTTCAAAGATTTTTAAACATTAACAGGAATTATTTGAAAACAAAATGGCGTATAAAAATTTAAATAAAAATCCAAATCCGAGTACTATACTTTGAATTATTGTGGAAATGAAAGGATAATATCGTAAATGATAAGGGGAACTTACATTTCGAAAGATTTTACGGATGCTGAAATGTTTATTTCGATTCATTAATTATGAATACACAAGGCGTTGCAAAATATAAAAACTTATAAGGTGTATTTGTATCATTTATATCCAAAACAAATGAGTAATTGCTGCTAACAAATTATCACCAAAATTTTTAATCAAATTTAAGAAATTCCACATTGTAAATTATTAAAATCTTATCGTTTGTTTTATTATAGAAATTGTGTAAACTGTGTTTGTATGTTTCATTCAGCTTTTCTGCCCATTTTTGGAAACTATAATAAATTGGCATTGTAACTGCTAATGAATTTTTAGCACAAAATTGAATTTGTATGTTTCTCATAATATAATTTATTGATTATATTATAAATGGTTTTTATCATATGCAACGCTGTATATTTGAATTTTGGGGTAGCGAACTGAAAACAGTTCAATACATTCCTCCTTTCAATAAGTACCATGCATTTTCAGTAATTAACCTTTTATAGAAATAACAGTTGGTCTCATTCTTTTCATTAATGACATGAATTTAAAAAATTTATTCCGGTAAAAAACCGAACTCGAAAAAATGCGCTATAATTATTATATTACTATAATTATTATTTTATAATAACTTTTTTCAAATTTTATCACTGATTTCTTTTCAATCGACATTGTATTTATTAATAAATACAATATTTTATATTTGTAGATATTATTACTTAAATTTCTTAAAGTCTTAAAACTTACGTCTCACATGTGACTCGTTTAAAATAGTTGTTAAAGATTTAATATAAATAAATTTAATATATATAAATTTATTAGTGGTATGTCACCAGAATCACGGGACAAATGCAATATACATTGCGTTCTATCTATATTCATCAAAACAACTAAGTACGAAAATGCCATGTGAGTGCTCTGTATAAATTGTCTGCTTATAGCAGATTCAATATAGAAATATCGTAATAGTTATTTTACAAGAATTAGAATTATTAAAAATATTTGAAAATATTACACCCAAAATTTGATAACTCTCAAATAACGTTGTGAGGTGTTTTCAGCTAAGAATTAAATATTTCAATGATTTATTAAGATAATTTTAAATGATAAATAATGGACTATTAAAATAATTTTTAATTTGAAATTTTAAAATTGAAAAATTGAAAAATAAAAGCAGTTTTTTAAAAGAAGTTTAATTAGTAAATATTTTTAAATAAATATATTTTAAATATCGAAATTTTAATAAAGGGTTTTGAAAATATTTTATTTAAGGCTAAAAATTTGTTTGAAAATTATACAATATTTCATTAAAATAAATACTTGGAATTATGACGTTAACTTTTGAACCTGATTTAAAATATAATTTAGAAGATGTTCTAGCAGCTTCTAATAAACACAATACCAATAAATATTTAGATTTAGTACAATTATTATATACATCTCCATTCAGAAAAGGCCATAGTTCGGATATTAATTTATTTTATTTCTATTAATCAAAGTAGCTAAAATGAATAAATTTTTAAAATTTATATAAATTATTATTAATTTTTATAAAAAAATAATTAATTTAATATAGAAAACAAATCCCGTCAGTATGAATGGATATATCAAATCTTTTCCAGACTTTTATGACATACTCTATTCCTTATTTTTCAATGTCTATTATGACTTATTTCTCATATGATTTAATAATTAATATTGTAATTATATTAATTAATAATTAATTCCATTTTTGTTTTTAGAATTAATCAAAGATTTTCTCGAAGCATGAAAAAAACTTTTCCTGCTAATTAGAAAAATTATTAGTAACTTTTTTTCAGTAGAATTTTGGCAGACTGTCGACATTTTGTGAAATATAATTAATCTAGTAGATTTCAATTAATTAATTAAGTAGATTAAAATTTCAATGGGAAAATGTGTTTATTTAAAATATTTTTCAATGGAACAATTAAAACAAATAAAGATTATTTGTTACCACTTAGTACTGAAGTAGAATCTCTTAAGAAGCTTAATTTGCAAGAACTTATGACTACAAAGGTCTTTTTTAATAAATGAAGTATTGTTAGTCTCAAGGAAAAAGTATTTTGTTTAAATTCACTTGAGAATTGAAATTATTTGCACAATTTCAGTACTTACAGATTATATTTTATTGGACTATAATTGTACTATTTAATAATATTTTTGACATGAATTTAATAAATATAAATATTTATACACTATATCAATGTCGGTTATCCTTTTTGACATCGCGGTACCTCAAGCTAAAACATATTTTTCGTGGAACCCCATTAAAAAATTATTAATTCGAAAGCATTTTTATTACCAAATGTAGACTTGCCAACTCCCGTTTTTGCCGGGAGTCTCCCGGAATCGGATTTCGTCTCCCGTCTCCCGGTTAACTATGACCCGGGAAATGTAAATCTCCAGTCTTTCCGTTTTTACAATATTTTACAATTCTTCAAGCAAAAAGTGCAGTTTTTGAAGTTCTAACTTTCATGAATATTTGCTTAAATCACCAAAGCTATTGAAGTCAGCCCGACGAAACGAAAAATACAATTTTAAAAACAAACAAAAATAGCATGATTTGTAAACTATACTATGTAATATGTAATAATAATTGTTTTGCTTAAATCTTTATGCTATTAGTCATCATATAGTTAAAATCACTAACATGTGTAAACCAAAAAAGTGAAAAAACACCTGTTTTATTATTTCTTAAGCGTTATACTGTTCGCAATTTTATAATTTTCCCGGGTTCGACGTTGTGGGAGTTGGCAACCCTAACCAAATGTCATGTATTTAATCAATTACAACAAAACTTTATTTTTGATCAATGCGAATTTTGATATTGGTTTTCCTCGTAAATAAGATTGAGGTGAGGCTCAATTTTTGAAAGACAAACAAGCATTTATTTATTGGCCATTTAAAGACTTTTGCGTTTGCAAAGATAAGAAGTTCCAAACAGCAGCAACAATTCTATTGATTTGCTGCTCAAAGATGATTCACATTCCAAAAATGGGTTGATTACTCATTACATTTCAGTAACGCCGAGATTCAAAATTTTGAATGATTCTAGTTGGAAAAGATCCAAAGTTTGATTTGTTGACTTTCGCTCAAAATTACCGCTCAAAAATGAAACTCGCGACCACCAAAGATCACCCTTCTGAAATAAAAATTTAAAATTTCCGCTGTCGATGAATGAAATGATTTAAACTTCCATAAACAAAAATGAATTGACAACTTTTCCTTTTGATGGGCATCGAACTTCATGGTGATAGAGCCTGTGACTTGACCCTTTTATTAATTTTAGTACAATATGAATATCTCTCATAAATCGGTTGTCAGAACTCTTTCTGATATCTTTTTTTCTTTTATAATTTCTGACACTCTTGGTTGATTTATGGCTATATTTTCTGCCGATTGCTTGTCAAGTTGCCTTTTGATTTAATGAGTTGTATGCAAATAAATATATGTTTATGTTACAACAGGCTTTGAGTTTTGAACTCTGAGGTGACAATATTTAGATTCTTGGTATACCAAACAATCGTTTTAAAATCCTTCACTTATTACAAACTAGCTCCTTGTTTTTGAATTGAAAAATATATATACCATTTATCATTCAATTTCAACATTTTACCAATCAATTTCAACATTTCAAATCTTAAATATATATATATATATATATATATATATATATATATATATATATATATATATATATATATATATATATAATATATATATATATATATATATATATATATATATAATATATATATATATATATCATGTAAATATTGTTTTTTATGGTGTCAATATGTACAAGAGTACATTATAAAAATCTCGCTTATAACTGCACATGAGTTAAGAAATTGTTTTCCTAAATATACTTTATAGCTTTTTATATAATGTCAAAATTTTCAAACTTTTAATGAACGCTATATTTATGTTGTATTTTGTTTTGTTTATTATTCAAATAAAGTTTGAGTATAACTTCAAATGTACATCAAAAATTATTATTTGAGTTCACGATTACAACATGGTATCTATCAAATGCAAAATCTGCAACAGTTTGGATATTTTCATACAAGGTTCAAGCACTTGCTAAAATGTAGTAGAGCACCACTACTGGAAAAGAAATAATAAAAGAAATCTTATCGCAAAAAGTGGAATTTCAGCTAATTGGCAGAAACTATAATAGAACTTGTGATTCGTCTAAGACAGTGTTGTCCAAACATTTTTGAGCCACGGCACACTTGGCGGAATTAAAAATTTTCGCTGCACACCTAAATTTTTTTTTGCTTTATTTGCAATTTTTTATTGCACTTTTACTGATCTTTTAATAAGAAATGAAAAACTTATAAACTAAAAAATATTATTATTTAATATTTAAGATTCTAAATAAACATAATTAAGCTGCTAACGTATTTTAGATAGTCAATATTTCTAGTAAGAAATATAAATATGATTGTAAACAAAAATTTCGCACTTAATTGACTGATTAACATTTAAATTTGAAATAACTGTTAAAATATCCACAATTCAATTTCCTTTTATTAAGTTGTTTGGAAAAACAGGGTTTTTTTGACTTTTTTTTAAAAAAATTTCCACCCCCTTTCCACAAAAAATATTAATCAGCACCCCCTGGATTTTTTTCAATTTTAATAGCATTTAAGCAGAAATATATATTAGTTGCATATTCTAAAAGAATCTGAATGATCAGAAAAGTAAAGTGATTCCCAGATGGGGAATAATTAACAAATAGGGAAAGTGATGATCAAGATAGGTAATGATGGTACTAATAAGAAAGTTAGTGATTAGTAAAAAAGGAGGTTATATAATATATAAATATCTCTTTCGACGCTCAATCGTACTGAGCAAGTTAGGGCAAGTATCGATGAATCAGCCGATTGCTACTGGATTGCTCCAATAGCGTTATTTAACAGAAATATGTTCCAACTTGATTGCGTACGGCGTGCGGGCTATCGTATGAAATCTATGTTAAGTATTTTAAGTTTTTATACCATCATACAGGGTAGAAATATAAACTAATTATTCGTTATTGTGTAGTAGGTAAGTTTTAATTTTAGTGAAATTTAAAATATAAAGTAAATGAAATTTCAAATCTACCATCGCCCTATTAACCCACGTCAAGCCCCCATTTTTTTCTTGGCCCTTTAACGCCCTTCTCTAGGTCTCAAACGCCCACAAGGGGGCGTTATCGCTCACTTTGAGAAAGACTGGTCTAAGACAATATACTAAAAATTGTGATTTTAATAATCTAAAGAAATATGACTTGTCTCAGTAAAAAATGATTAAAATGGTCATAATTACTGGTATGTATGAAAATAACTTTTAGGCAAAATTTTAAAACAATTTTATTTATGAAATGACTATTCAACAAATTATTGAATTTGTTCAACAATTAGAACAAGTTTCAGCCTTAATTTCCTTCGCTAACAATGATATGGCTCCAATGAAACCATTTGTTATGCCACAATCAAAAACGATTCGCGTTTTACAACTGGGCCTCAAAATTTGAATCCAAACATGATCATGGTAAATCTAGAACCAATATTGAATATAACAAATGTTATAAACATGGAGACTAATCAAATAAATGTCATCATATCATTGATTAGTAAGGTACAGAGGTACAAACATACAAAGGTTATTATCATCTCTAATTCCCCGATGTCAAACCAATTCTCAGCAATGCTCGAGAAGTTTTGATTCATCTATAAGAACAAGTGGAACCTGAATTACAGAAGATAAAGACTTTATTGATATAATCCAGTACCATTTGGTGTTAGAACTTCCTCATAAATATTCCAAAGAAAAATGAAAAACGCTTGCTGTGGATTAGGTAGCGTTATCGCATATCACGATAATATTTAAGTATTTGCAAATGATGCCAAAAGGCTGAAACAAAGAAATGAGACTTTACTTCGACGTAAAAACAAATAATACATTTATACATTGGGAAAAACCAGTAAGTATCACTGACTCAACAACATTCCTTGAACATTCAATTTCGTCTTGGGAATTCGGAGTGAATAAATTATCAACGGGCAATTGCTATTCCAAAAACAAAGAAAGATATTGAAAGATTTATTAGTTTAGTGAATTTTTATGGAACTAGAAACAAAGTTTTGCCAAACTTTATGGGTGAACAAATCAGCATAGAAAAACCGACATTCCTGTCATATGGGGGTCACAAACAACAGGACACCTATGACAAGTGTCAGACAATACTCTGCTGTAATACCATATGTTTACAGAAAACATTAAGATCCAGAAGCTGGCTTCTTTATTAACTTTAGAAATATAATCCAGCACAACTGTTATCATTTCATCTGTGAAGTCATCATAATATTGTTTCAACCATTCTTTGTTTTTTGTCACTGATTGATCGTATATTGAATTCTAAACATTGGATAATTGTTCAACACTTTTACTAGCAAAAAATTGAATTGTGTTTATCCTTTTAAGAGCTCGATTAAATAGAATATCATATTCCTTCTTTTCGGCAGTTCCATATTCTGCTTTATTATTCTTTGACATGAAACGATGAAAACTATTAGTGGCATTTGACCAAAAATCTATGGTTTGACTTGTAATTCTAAACGGAGTTCCAGCATCATATATAGCACTATCTTTTGCAACAATTATTCTGTCAATACTTGGTCTAATAGAAGTGTCATAATATTCACCAGATGATTTAATAACATTTTCCGATGATTCTTTAAAGATTTTCGAAATCTTGGATGATACTAGAAAATGTACAAGAGTTTTTCATTTTTAAAATTCCCCAAAATATTCCTTTTTAACCCTCTCCGTATATTTGTCGAATATATTCGACATTAAAGCAAGATGTCACTTCCAGTTTCATAGGCCATTGCAAAAGTACATCGTTTTCACCGCGCATTAAGAAAAAGAAAACAGAAAGATGTGTCCCTTTTCCAGATTTGAATCCATCGGGATGAAGCTGAAGGCACATTTTGTAACCGTTTTTGTGGGAATAGAACGGGTCACTATAAATATCAGCATTATTTTTTACACGGAGAGGGTTAAAACAACATCCAAAACTTGGTTGTTAAAACAAACTCTGCAACTCTATAACAAATCAAATTACATTATTTCTCTTAAAAAATAATAAGAAAATACCTAAAACCTGGAGTTTAAGACAGGTAGAGTTTCATAAACAAACCAAATTAGTGTTATTCTACATTTTTCACCTACATATTTCATTTAATTATAAGAATGAAAAGAGAAAAAAAATAACAGCATTGGGTAAGTTTTCAAACATTTACCATACTTCAAATTCAAATACTACAAAAAATTAAACTAAAATGAAATATATACAGAAAAGTTTATTTTATTAATTAAAAAATAAGGCCAAATTCTAGCTTCTCATATTTCAAAAACATTTATATGCATACGAAATCTCAATTATTCTCTGCTCTCATTCTCAGAGTACAACTGCGCACGTACGAAACATAAAGGAAATATTAGAATAAAAGTCTTTAAAAGAATCTAAGAATGGATATGAAGGTTATGATATCGCGATTCGGGCTTGCTTAAGTTTTCATTACGCATTAAACATGACCAAAATCTTCAAGATATGGATGTCTCACACCAATAGTCGAAAATTGCGTTGTTATGCTGGTATGAAAATAGCTAGAAAAAACATTGAATTTCAGTAATCTAATTCAAAAATATTAAAATCGATTTTGTCGATATTATATTCTCGATTTTTACATTTAAATATTCTAAATATTTTTTAGTGTCATTTTGAAATTTTTGTAAAGGTAATATGTCAAAAATTCAAATTTTTTAATTAAGTTTTAGCGAATAATTTTAACTAATTAAGAAAATAACATTTAAAGGTTTTTAAGATATTTATTTTTTTAACTTATAAATTATTAAATATAGAATGTGTTTAAATATNATTATTACAAAAGAATTTAAATAAATAAAAGTAATAATTAATCATACATAATTTAAAATTTGTCGATTATTATAATTTGTAAGTAGTATAGGGCAGTAACAAAAAGTCTTCCAGTGATAATCTACTATACCTTCTTATAGGCCCTTCTTAAAGTTTCATATCTTTGGACTTTCGTTTTTTGCTGCCATACTTCTCAAACGAAGATCATTGAAAGATTCTGATTCTTAAATTAGTTGCTTAAAATTCTGCTTCATATTATATAGATCCAAGTGGGATCGTTTTCAGTGTTTTTCAGAGTTCTCAACTTGCAATTTATTGTTTTACTGATTTTTTATATCATTAAAAATTCTCTGTTGGGGTTGTAAAAATTAATATTATTTTAAAATAAAAATGAAATTAGAAACAATACGAAATATAAATATAAAAGTGTGATCGAGGATATGATTAATAACATAGAGTTAATTGATTCAAATTGACAGAAAATCAATAAATTATTAATTATTTTAATTTCATTCCGAAAAAAAAGTTAAGTATAAATAATGTTATTGGAACCAACGTGGTAAGGACATATTTGTCAAAAGACGTTCAAGAGAATCCGAAAAGCAATTGGTGAAAAAACGGAAAAATCTTTAACTAATTAGGGAAACCAGAATTAGGTAAACAAGAAGTCAACAAAATGGATTTTGGTGAGCCATTATCATGACAGTATAATTAATGGTGAGCATATGTGAAAAGATTAAGTAATGATGAATCCCAAACCAAATCAATAATTATTTTTATAATTTGGATTATTTGTGATGACAACTGAAGGAATTGTAAGAGCAGATTGCTGGAAGTATAAAAAGAAGATTCAAATTCGGAATTTTACGTCAGATAAGGAAGAAGAAAATGAGATTAAGTTTAAAGGAACTATTGAATTTATTTCAACGAATTAGTAAGCAAATTAAAAAAGAGGATCAGTTCAAGTTACGGGAAGTGAGAATATCTCGTGTTTATTTTGGCTATTTTTGGTTTTGAATGATAGTTAAATAATATACATAGTAAGCGTCTTTATCTATTGAATTTACAGAGCACAGGAGTCAGTAGTGAACTGAGTATAATTATTTGTCAACTTAAAGCCCCTACATTATGAATTTATAACCGAAAAGACTCACTGTTTATTCATATCCTTACAAATTCGTTATATTTGGACAAATACTAGGAAGTGTGTTAAAAATCTATACGCAGAATCCTTAAGTTCCATGGGCCAATTCTACAGTGTCAATTACATACGAAATTCTTATGCAAAGTTAATAAATGCTCTAAATTCTCACATTTCATATTTCATAAGTTTACAGATATATTTTGTCAATTGCAATTACAAAGTAGTACCCGAGTGTTTTCCTATGATGTAATGTGTACATGCAGTTCAATTTGCACATTTCGTTATCGATAGTTTATCAAGATTCGTTGCATAATACACAGGAGAATCAATAATTACGCAATCTGTATGATAAAGATCGTACAAATTCAGAATATATATATATATATATATATATATATACCGTACTATTCCGTATAATGTATTATGGCATACTATTCGAATTTTACAATTTGAATCCTGAAAATAGAGAACTTATTATGTACAATTGTACGCTAATCGGACCGTTTATTGCTAATAGTGTACCAATTGTATAGTAATTAATAATTGGTATATTATTGGGCTAATGAAAAAGATTATGTAAAAGAAATAAAAGCTAAATTATGTATTCATTTATTAATTCATAATTTCCAAACATTTTAATTATAATCATTTGATGATGAATCTGATTGTTCACTGGTGTCAGCATCTTCATTGGTTGATGCATCATTAAGGGTCTATACTATTTTATAAAATAAAATTAATTATGATTCTAATAAATCAAATTAAAATAAGATAATCGATCGTTATGAATAAAACTAAATAAAATATATTTAACCTAAGTTTAGTACTTACTTATATAATATAAAATATAATATAAAACACTTTATTAAAACACTTGATGTTCATGTGCCTAACAGTAACAAAAGACTAGACTAAAACTTCTTTCTAAGAACTTTGACATCCAATGCGTACTTAATTTAATGTTACCAAATTTATTTCGAGCCCGAAGGAATTAAAATAAAAGTGAAATAAAAGCATAAATAAAGAATTACTAGAATACCATGGTACACTATTCGGGCAGTTTTTTTCTAATAATGTACCAGTGGTATACTATTATGACTGGTACATTATTCGGAATATTACGGTATATCCGAATCTTCGTAAAAAGGAATAGTTGAAACACGACTAGGAATCACAATAAATTTCTGATAAGTTTCAATAATAGATTTCAATAAGTTTCTGATCCAGAATATCATTCTGAATTTTAGAAATATCTCGATTGATCAAAACTTGATTCATTATTGATCACAAAAATTAATCAAATATATACATTTCACAATTCGGACGAGGGCCAAATTAGCAATCACCGCTCGTAATGTTTGGTATGGAATTGTCAGCACTTACCTCTTATTTGGTTTCAACATCGGGGTATGAGATTTATATGGGATACACTCAATTTAATACTTTATCATAAAGTATTAATATGAATTCCTATTTGGCAAATTATTACCAGACTAAATTGGATTGTAAATTGGATCCAGTATTGGATCCGCGCTTCAGAGGTGGGACACGTCAGCAATTATCAACAATTCCACATATGTATATTTTAATATAATATCCTCATTCACGACTAAATATAACAATGTGCAAACAGCAATTTCATCGACCGTTATTTTTGCATACTGGCAATACTAATTATCGAAGTTTGACAGCTACTTCATTTGGCTACACGCGTGACCAAGGCCTTCTCACTATCGCAAAACACTTACCCTTAACATCTTTTTATATTTTTCAATTCTTAACCATTATTAAATCAATATTATCTTATTATTTATCTCTTACCTGATGTAAGTTTTTTATTTTGCTTTCTGTAGCTTTTCTTTTAAAGTCAGGGATATTTCATTTCTTTGATCATCTTCTTCGTCATCAATATCGAATATTATATTTGAATTTGAAACATTGGTTGATATAGATGTAGTTGTTTCAGGCGCAGTTTTATAATGGTTGTTTTGCAGAGCCAGATGTTGCATTTGTGGCTTTGGTAATGATTAAAAATAATTCATAATCGTTACCATCTTCATCGTCATCATTGCATCATTTAAACATTGCAAAACACTTGAGATTTGCATTGATCGTTAAAGAATACGTATTTCTAAAGCTATCTTTAATTCATTACTTTGCGAAAATGGATGGTTAACATATTTTTGTAAAATTTTGTCCCTTTACTCATTAAAAAAAAAGAAATCGATAGGATATAACTAATAGAGGGGACCTAAGACTGAAATTAACAAAGTTAGATCCAGACATAAAATTTCTTTGTAGCAAGCGTAACTGAATTTAAAAATTTAATAATGGATTAGGCGTCAAGATATATGTGTGTATGTGTTTTGTACTATATTTCAATTGTCACTTGTGTTTTATTATTGTTTTAGATTTTATTTTACTTAATTACTTTTTCAATTTATGTTTTGTAATAATTTCTGTTATAATAATGTTTTGAAAATTGACCTATTGTTTAATTAAAAAATGTACAGGTGGGGTATATGACTTTGGAAAATATTACGGCGAGGCTGGTATAAAGGTCGGGAAGCACTGATTTAAATGATATATTGATAGTTGTAAGATATCCCCCTTAGCATTTGCCTTTATCTGATTGCTATGATGCATAACACTTTGCTTATTTATAATTTGTTAATAATATTTCAATATTAAATATATTCCAATAGATTCAATCTATTCTTTCTGACACAACTGCTGTAGAATTTATTAAATACAGAAAGCAGAAACCAATATATAAATCAACCAGAGTATTACTTCAAGAAGTATTTGGAACAGGTAAATAAATATTTAAATAAATAAATATTATTCAAACTTTTTAAATTAATAATCAATAATAACTATAAATACAATGTCAATGGAAAAGAAATCAGTAGTGAAATTTGAAAAAAAGTTCTTATAATATATATTTATAATATATATTTTACACTTTTTAAAAGAAATGCGGTAATTAATCAAGGTCTAGCAAAATAGTGTGATCAATGCGCAATAGTAATGGGCGAGCGCATTAGAAAGCGAAAAAAATGGCGATTTTAGCTTTTGTATCGGTGCACGAAATGTAACAGACATTTCAATGCTAAAAATACGTCTCAATTCTTTTGTTGTTTTGGTAACTCGAAATTCTTTGATTGTCTTCATTTTGTCTTCCAATGGTCTTTTTCCATTTTCGTTAAGAATATGTCCTAGAAGTTTCACCTCGTTTTTCATGAATTCGCACTTTATAATATTGATCTTAAGGTTGTGATAGTTGAGGTTTTTGCTAGAACTTTGTCGATGTCTTGTATGTGTTCTGTTTGGTTTGTTGTTGCGATTAAAATGTCATCTAAATACGCTAATATGTTTCTGTGATTTCTCGGTATTAGATCCATGAACCTCTGAAACGCCGCGGCTGCGTTTTTTAAACCTAAATGCATTCTTTTGTATTCATAACGGCCTTCAGGTGTTATTATTGCGGTCTTTTTAATGTCTTCATCGCGCACTGGAATTTCATGATATGCTTTTTGTAAGTCGATCTTGGTGAAATAGTTTGGGTTGTGTATTCTGTTAATGATGTCGTTGATTATTGATATTGGGTATTTGTCGGGTACAGTGATATTGATGAATGTTCTGTAATCCCCGCATGCTCTCCATTCGCCGTTTGCTTTTTTTTAGCATGAGTGCCGATGACTAGTTTGAATTTGAGTGTTGGACTATTTTATTCTCTAATAGGTCGTTGAAAATTTCTTTTGTTATGTAATTGTCTTACTTTGGCGTGGAATGGGTTTCCGTTTGTTATGATTGCGTGTTCTGTTATGCATTTGTTTGTGTTCTCTGATGTGAGTTTGTCTGTGATTGTGGGGTTTATTTTTTTTCTTTTGAGCCGAGCAGTCTCTTTTAAAAATTTTGTCCTGTGACAACTGGGGTATTTGTGTGTTAATTCTGTGTATGTGAACGACAACTAAAATAAATGTTAAATTAACATAAAATATTAAGAACTTTTACAACTTTTATTCCAAGAAAGAATATAAAACCTTAAAATTTGGGAAGTTGAGAATTTCAATTATGCTTAGAATGAAAAATACTTCTTTTAATTTATATTATATTTCAAATTTTCCCGAAATCAAATTGAAGGGAAATCTCCTTTTATATCCGATTATAGTTAAATGATGTACGGTTGAGAGTAAGCTGTTTTGGATTGTTATTTTGTCCTGAAATTCTTGATAGGGTTTCTTTAAAATAAATATTGTTATATTCTTTTCTAATTATCGATTTTTTAAAATTTTACAATTTTTTATTTTTGTAATTCTCTATAGTAATAATTCACTATAGAGAATTACACTATATAGTTTTCTTATATTTTAATATAATGTACATAATAATAATAAAAATAACAATACATTACAAATCCTAATTACAAATTAAAAAAAATTAACACCACACTGCAATGTACAAGCCGACAATCATTATATATGTACTAGTTAATTGCAAGGCGCCTAAGGCGCCCGTTGACAAATCATAAAATAAATGAACAGTTTGACATACTAAATATTTATTAAAAATTCAATTTCTTGTATTCTTAAGCAATTTGAAAATTATTTCTGTTATATATATGGAATGAAAAAAAAAATTGCCAAAAAACTTAGAAAGCGCTTTTTTCAAAACTCGTTATTCGTGTAAAAATTCAATGATAGTATTAGTGAGAGAGAGAATTTTTTTATGATATTGTTAGGATCAACCAATCAGCGAGCGTTATAGAATCAGTCAGTGAATCAGTGATGAGCGTAATTATATATTAGAATATTACGACAAATTAAATAACAAAAATTAATCGTACTTTTCAATTTTCAATGATACCTTTTGTCGCATGTTTTATTCTGGATAACTATCGCATTCGATTCTTCCATCCGTATTGGAGAGAGATTGACATAATTACCTACCATTCAGGACCCATTTATTTCTGGCTCTGTCCTTGTCATCATCTATTCAAGACTATGGTGCCTACATCAATATATCCTGAACCAAATAATGATTCTGACCATGACCTGTCATCAGTGACAATTGATATGAATATGTCGACCACAAATACCATTTAGACTTAATGAAATTTTTCTTTGTATATAATTTATTCAATAAATATTTCATTGACTTTTTAATTCATAATTATTAATTATTAATGGAAAAGCAGCGAAGAATAATTTCAAAGTATGTATTTGTTTGTTAAATGATATTTTAGATCAACTATAATATTTAATATATAATTAACTTACTTGAGGAATACAATCATAAGTAACAAATAAAGGGCGATGGTCTAGAATAAGGATATGAAAAAAATAATAATAATCAATTAATAAGGATTATGAAAAAAATAATAATAATCAATTAAAAATTAAATAATTAATAAAATATTTAAAATAATANATCATTTGCTGGGGGGGGGAATTCCGAACTTGTACCAAAAATTGTTTTGAATGGATGACATTGAGTAATTTACTTTGTAAATTGGCAATCATATTGATGATATAAAATTATTCCATCAGTATTGTAATTTAAAATTTCTTATTGAACTGCAATCAGGAAAAGAAAATTTTATATCAATTCTATCTCTTTTGAAATGGATAAAATACAGTTGAGGATACCTAAATAGTAAATAATATTATAAACAATTAGAATAACTGGGGGAGGAAACCGATAGGTTGATTGAGATAGCATTCTGAAACTTTGGAGAAATAAACTACAAGAAAAAAATTGAGAAATGAGACATAAGAAATTCAATAATAAAGCGGAGAAAGGTGACTTATAATGCAAGAAAACAAAAAAGAATTACAAAATTGAAAAACAAAATCGGCATCTAGGTAACGTGGGAACTAGAAAAAAAGTATGGAAAATGCCAGAAATAGAAATGGAAAAAAGACAAATTATCCCGAGTGCCAAACTATCAGGGGTAACACGGGAGTTTGCAAAAGGTATGGAAAATCCCAGAAGCAGAAATGATAAAAATAACGATTTTTCCCCGAGTTCAAAACTGTCAGTGATAATACAGGAATTGTACAAATTATGGAGACAGGAATTGAAAAAATGAATTATCACAAACGTCGGACAAGTGTGGACTATAAAAGCAAAGGTCTGTTTAATGGAATCAGAAGTTAGTGGTCGTGGAAAATTTTAAAATGGTAATCGAGAAAATAATTCGGAATTAAAAGAAAATTAGAAGTTGGAAAGAAGAGAAAATATAGAAAATAAACGGTGGGATAAAATTGAGTTCGATAAGAAAGGTTCAAAGTATTGTTGCGCATTGTAATAAGCTCAGTATAATTACCTATTTGAGTATTGAATTGATTGTGTTGATAATTCGTGTAATCAATTGTGATAATCAATAAAGGTTTATCTTGTCTGCGAATTGTTATTTTGTGGATCAGATAAAACACGCTTTGGAGTCAGAGATTTGATTGGTAACTTTTACATTTCACAAACAACCCAATAACCCAACAATACTTTGAACAGTTTCATCATTATGTTTTTAGTTTCGAATTCTTAAAGTTATGCCGATTTCCGTTGCCTTACCAACACAATGCTAATGTATAACAGATTTTTTCAATGATTAAAGTCCAATGAACAAAAGAACTTAATCTGAAATATTAGTTGTAACTTATAAGGAAATGTCTTGTAACGATGTTTATAATGAAACAAATATAAAGTTTTAGCACACCAGTAATAATTTAATAGGTTACTATAGCCCTACTGTTACAGAATGCCAACGTTATACAATGTGCATACAAAGTACACGTAACATCTTTCTCAATAAAAATATTCAAATTTACTAGTGTCCTCTCTTTGTTCTCCTTTTTTAGTTATTTTCTCTAATAGTTCTCTTTGAGGAATTTCAATCTCTGGCAACCTTACGAAATTGCAATAAAACTTTATTTTATGCTAATTGAATTAATTTATAGCTATTTTGTAAATTGAAAATGGAGTGTAAACTTGTCGATGGATAAGCAGGTGTATTTAGTGAGTCTCTCTACAATAGGTTATTCAATTCACTTGTAAGGTAGTTGCAACTTGTGAATTGCGATAACCTATGGATGAGAATAAACTCAACCGGCGGAAGGAATAATTGACGAATTATAAGCTAGGCGAACTGCGAATCTCAAAAATGTGACGAATAATGCAGAATTATGAATTAACAAGAGTCGACTGTAATTACCCTTGTAATAAAATCTTTATTTGGGCGATGGTCTAGAATAAGGATATGAAAAAAATAATAATAATCAATTAATAAGGATTATGAAAAAAATAATAATAATCAATTAAAAATTAAATAATTAATAAAATATTTAAAATAATATCGAATCATAAATTTATTCATAAATAGCAGAAACGGCCATCCAATACATGTTTAATAAATGCTCTTCATTGTTTTTCTGCCGATTAACCCACATCTTGAAGTCAATAAATGACATTTTAGATTCAAAGGAACAGCCTCTTCTTCCCCGCAGATCCATTTTTAGATTGCCCCAGTGTCCCTCCATTGTATTCGTGTGGCATCCGGTTTCTTTGTTGACATATTCAACTTCGTGGTTTACTGCGAGATGTTTATAATCACAGGAAGGAAGCATACTTAAGTTAAAAGTTGGAGTGTAATACCCGGGCCACATATCAGAGTAAATTGTTGTTCCTGGTTTTATATACTTTTTAATATGTCCAATTAAAGTTTCTCTTGTTTTATCTTCTAAAATAACTGCAAACCATTTATTTGTTATTCGTTCAATGCCACCGAACATCCAAACTTCCGGATATCGTTTTCCTTTGTTGTACTTTGCTTTTTTTGAAATGAGTGTTTCGTCTATTTCGACGATACAATTCGGACCTCCAATTTTGAACTCATCTTCACTTAAATTCAACAAAGAAGTCGAGCAAATTTCGGACAAGAAATTGTTCCAATCTGCCATTGTTTGATTTGATAACTTTAACATTATCTGAACCTTTTTTGTTGGTATGGCCATGACCCAAAAATACGTTAAATAGATTAACTTTTCGAGAGAAATTTTGGATTTCTCAAAAAAGCTCTTTTTTCTAACCGAAAATGATGAACAAGCTTTCGGGCATTTAAAAATATAACCATCTTTTAAGGTATTTTTTTTTACTAATGACATCTGCTTGCCACAGGTACAATTAAATCCACTTTTTAAAACATTTTTAGATTGTAAATACTCGATTGTTTTCATTCTTTCTTTTGTAATTTCGATTATTTCGAAGAGATTTGGAAGTTTTTTCATTTTAAGGAATCAAAATTTATTATTTTAAATATTTTATTAATTATTTAATTTTTAATTGATTATTATTATTTTTTTCATAATCCTTATTAATTGATTATTATTATTTTTTTCATATCCTTATTCTAGACCATCGCCCAAATAAAGATTTTATTACAAGGGTAATTACAGTCGACTCTTGTTAATTCATAATTCTGCATTATTCGTCACATTTTTGAGATTCGCAGTTCGCCTAGCTTATAATTCGTCAATTATTCCTTCCGCCGGTTGAGTTTATTCTCATCCATAGGTTATCGCAATTCACAAGTTGCAACTACCTTACAAGTGAATTGAATAACCTATTGTAGAGAGACTCACTAAATACACCTGCTTATCCATCGACAAGTTTACACTCCATTTTCAATTTACAAAATAGCTATAAATTAATTCAATTAGCATAAAATAAAGTTTTATTGCAATTTCGTAAGGTTGCCAGAGATTGAAATTCCTCAAAGAGAACTATTAGAGAAAATAACTAAAAAAGGAGAACAAAGAGAGGACACTAGTAAATTTGAATATTTTTATTGAGAAAGATGTTACGTGTACTTTGTATGCACATTGTATAACGTTGGCATTCTGTAACAGTAGGGCTATAGTAACCTATTAAATTATTACTGGTGTGCTAAAACTTTATATTTGTTTCATTATAAACATCGTTACAAGACATTTCCTTATAAGTTACAACTAATATTTCAGATTAAGTTCTTTTGTTCATTGGACTTTAATCATTGAAAAAATCTGTTATACATTAGCATTGTGTTGGTAAGGCAACGGAAATCGGCATAACTTTAAGAATTCGAAACTAAAAACATAATGATGAAACTGTTCAAAGTATTGTTGGGTTATTGGGTTGTTTGTGAAATGTAAAAGTTACCAATCAAATCTCTGACTCCAAAGCGTGTTTTATCTGATCCACAAAATAACAATTCGCAGACAAGATAAACCTTTATTGATTATCACAATTGATTACACGAATTATCAACACAATCAATTCAATACTCAAATAGGTAATTATACTGAGCTTATTACAATGCGCAACAATACTTTGAACCTTTCTTATCGAACTCAATTTTATCCCACCGTTTATTTTCTATATTTTCTCTTCTTTCCAACTTCTAATTTTCTTTTAATTCCGAATTATTTTCTCGATTACCATTTTAAAATTTTCCACGACCACTAACTTCTGATTCCATTAAACAGACCTTTGCTTTTATAGTCCACACTTGTCCGACGTTTGTGATAATTCATTTTTTCAATTCCTGTCTCCATAATTTGTACAATTCCTGTATTATCACTGACAGTTTTGAACTCGGGGAAAAATCGTTATTTTTATCATTTCTGCTTCTGGGATTTTCCATACCTTTTGCAAACTCCCGTGTTACCCCTGATAGTTTGGCACTCGGGATAATTTGTCTTTTTTCCATTTCTATTTCTGGCATTTTCCATACTTTTTTTCTAGTTCCCACGTTACCTAGATGCCGATTTTGTTTTTCAATTTTGTAATTCTTTTTTGTTTTCTTGCATTATAAGTCACCTTTCTCCGCTTTATTATTGAATTTCTTATGTCTCATTTCTCAATTTTTTTCTTGTAGTTTATTTCTCCAAAGTTTCAGAATGCTATCTCAATCAACCTATCGGTTTCCTCCCCCAGTTATTCTAATTGTTTATAATATTATTTACTATTTAGGTATCCTCAACTGTATTTTATCCATTTCAAAAGAGATAGAATTGATATAAAATTTTCTTTTCCTGATTGCAGTTCAATAAGAAATTTTAAATTACAATACTGATGGAATAATTTTATATCATCAATATGATTGCCAATTTACAAAGTAAATTACTCAATGTCATCCATTCAAAACAATTTTTGGTACAAGTTCGGAATTCCCCCCCCCAGCAAATGATTGGCCAATTTTTGGAGGGCAAATCGACTGAGCTGTCGATTTATTTTAGAAATAGGTATATTAAAAACATTTAAGGTATCATTCAGTAAAATAATATAGTATTTTTGAGTATTTTTTAGTTAATTTAGAAATAACAGTATTTTGATATATCAATAAAAACCATATACTCCGAGTTTATCCGACAAAATATTCTGTCCTCCTATGGGTATTGCTAGCAAGGGTACTGGTCACATTCAACATGTCGCATCGACATTAACGACATTAATTTATTTTATAATTAAATAATTGCTGGGGGGGGGAATTCCGAACTTGTACCCAATTTTTAATTGTTCAAATTGATCGTTTCGCGATTTATTGTATTTTAAAGAGATTTAGCAATGAATCGCATCAACTGCCAAATATGTGGAACTGAAGAAAAACATCATTTTAAGTGCCGTATCTGTCAAAATCGGGTATTTATCTTTCGTATATCTCCAAATATTTGTTTGCGATTGCAAATATAAATCATTTTGGATTTTACTTATTTCCATCTCAACAAGCATCTGATTTATGTCAAACCTGAGAGCGATTTGATTCGAAATTTCTTGCATGTAAAAATTTTTCTGAAAACATTAAAAAAAGCAAACTATGGTTTCAATCTTTTTAAAATCTTCAAATCCTGTTTCAATTTTGTGTTCAATATTTTCAATTTCATTAATAAAATTTTTATGAGCCATACTTATATATTCACATGATAACTTACATCTCTCCTAGAATATTTTGTAACTCTAATCTCTATTAGGGAATTTTCCGACTTTGCTTGTGTGTATGGAATCTGAACATATAGGTATGTATATGTAATTTTTCGCATTATGCTCTTTCGAAATACAGTACTTATGATAATTAATTACATTGTTAATTTTATCAAATTGATATTGTTGAGAAAAACTGATTTTAAACCCGCATAGATGAAACGTGGCCGAAATGCGCCAGAAAATAGCATCCAGACAACATTGAGTTAAGCCAAAACACCGAGCATACACAATTAAAAAGAATTCACATAACACCGAATCGATAAACACAAATATAAAGGAAAATATAATAAAATCAAAAAGGATTGCACGAAACGAACTCAAACATAATAGACGTAAACAAATTATAATAATTGACGAAAAGAGAAAGAAGGGATGGAAATGGGAAAGATTTCCACAAACTATCATCAGAAAATGAAATAAAAATAAAATTATAATAAAAATGACCATAAAAGCTAGAATATTCTATACAAATTGCGAAATCCGACAAGGCCACCAAGTAACTAGTTGAAGCTAACTAAATTATAAAAATTTAGTAATTAAATTATCAAAAAATCAAAATAAAATAACTAATGAATTAAAAGAAATTGGAATTATTTAATTAAATAATTTAAAAAGCATAGTACGTCCATATCCACCATGGCGGCGTAATTAATTAAAAATAAATAAAATATAAAATTAGAAAATAAAATAAATTATAAAAAATTACCATCCAAATTGATAAATTTTTTGAAATTCAAAATTAATCAAAATTAAAATAATTCAAATTTGTCTTACTGAATAAATGCACGCACACATACTCGACCACCAAAATCAAACTATATACCGACGCATTTAGGCACAATTTAATCAAATTTGTGAATCAAATTTCACACACAAAATTTGGAATCTAGCTTGTGAACAGAATTTTGAACCAAATTTTAAAACCAATCAGAATTTTTTGTTGAATATAAAAGGTGCTGGTCTTTGAATTCGTTTTCTACTCAAAATGAGGTCACTTTTAATGGTTATTAGTCACATATTTGATTTTCTTTTTCGACCCACAACCACCTCAAAATCTATCAGTTAGTAAATTTACATATGATTATGAATAACCATTTATTGGGGGTAGTTTTTACTACGCCGTTTATTTGTAAACTTCTTGTGGACTGTGTGAACGGTGTCTAGTGATAAGCGATAACGTACTGAACGCCACATTGTCTACATTTGGTACGCATATGCTTATAACATGCAAGTAAAGTAACTGCGGAATGTTACGGGCAAAGGTAAATTTGATATAGGAAGATCGGGAGGTGTGTCAAGCTTTTCGTTTATTCGTAGTTCCAACATCTTAATACATAACCTTAACAGCTCGTTACACTAGTGTTTAGTAGACCATGTTAGACAATAGTTAATACAGACAACAAAGTTAAACTTTCATCAAAACTACACTATTGGGTATAGGACACTAAGTAGAGTAGATCATGGGTTGCGTCGTTAACAAGAAATCGAAAAGTGTGGATTTCCTGCAACCAACCAATGAATAATGACAAATTTTGACTACAAAATGGTTGTAAGTAAATCACCGATTCAGCTTGCTTAAGCGCTTGACGATAATATTTATGTTATAACCAATATTTTCGACTGGTGCGGACACATACATAGTCACCACTAGGCAGCTGAAAGTGGTTTTGGAATCTCTTGCATGATTTTTAACATGAAAAGTTCAAAAATCTTTTTAAAGACTGATGGAGGTAATTTTGTGTCTCACACACCTCATGTATTAAACATAAGAAAATCGAAGGAGGTACACTCAAGTTTACACTCTCTACCGAGTGATACAATATAAGTTCCTTTTGATATTTTAAAACAGAAATACTATTATGTGTTGATACAAAAGTCTAAATGCTACACCTTAGGAGTAGAAACCTAAAAGTTAATTTCAAAAATCCACACCTCTCGTTTTTTCATTTTAACTCAAAACAAGGATTCACATATTATGAACTATATGAACTTTAGGAAATTAAGAACAAAATCAAAACATCTCAAGTAAATATTATCAATTTTTGAACAATTTATTTTATTTATATTTTTTTCAAGTTTTTAATTTAAATATTTGCTTTCCTTAAATACTTTCAATTTTTACATTTGTTTTAAACGATCATCGTTTGTATTATCCCTTGGTAACATCCAATTCTTAAATGTTACTTTTTGAAATATTTTTTATTATTAAGATATATTTTTAATTTTTCATGGCCGCCTTTGATCAAGGGTATTTTTAAATTTTACTGAAAAATAATGTTAAGTTATTTTATGCAGAACATTATTTAAGTACAATAGTCTAACTGATAGGCATTTGGTGAATTATTTCAGCAATGAAAAAATGAGGCATCATTTAGTAAAAAATGGATTGGTAGAATTTTTTTCATTTTTTCATTATTTATTAATGGATAATATTTTAAACTATCTATAATTTATATTGAAATATTAACAAAATATTATCTAAATAAAGCTTAATTTTACTTTTATTTTTATATGAAAAGTTTTATTTTTAAAAACATTTTGAGAAATTTCGTGTAATCTAGAACAAGTGGCTATTTGAACAAAAAAAATTGATAATATTATTTTTTATGTTTTTATGATATAAAAAATTTGCATGAGAGAGATAAAATGAGTTCGTCCCAACTTATATTTATGTGAATTCATTAGATTTAGTAAAAACCATAAAAACAGGATTTTTAACATAATTTTATTATTTTATTATGTTAACTTAGAGATAACTACAATTTTATTGGTTAACGCTTGCACTCCCCCACCCCATCCCAACCTCCTCAATCCTCGGTGTGAACAGGCTGTACTTTCTAGATTTCATTGAGTATCTGGAAATAAGGATATATATATATATATATATATATATATATATATATATATATATATATATATATATATATATATATATATATATATATATATATATATATATATATATATATATATATATATATATATATATATATATATATATATATTGTTTCTTTACACACTAATAATAATACTTGGTATATACATAATACAAATCATCAGCGCCGTCTCTTCCATTGTGCTAACTGTGCTAAAATAGATTGGGGATTCCTAAACAAAGCCATTTAGAAAATACAAACTAATCAATTAATTAAAGGATAATTTAATAAGAAACACAATTCCTGAACTTGGAACTTGAAATGTCCGCCTGTCAATCTAAACCCCAAATAATAAGTCATATATGCAAAAACATTTCCGTTTCCTTATAGACCAAAAATCGAATTTGGATAGACTGACGAGAAGAGAAAACCATATAAAAGGAGCTAACAACTTAGTTAAATCACTAGTCAAATATAAAAAGTGAAAAAAGCAGGTTAAAGTGAGAAAAGAAATTTATAAAAAGGGAAAGGTTTTTTATCAGATTAATCAGATTCGTTTCCTTCCTCTTATTAAGCAGAAGATTATTTGTATCAGTGAAATTATGAACAAGTGTAATTTGTAAAGTAATATTCTAATCAAGCACATGTGGAGTGAGGTTTGCAGCTCTATCCTATTGAATTATAATTACAACTCACCAATATTCACGAAATAAATTTTAATTTAGACTGACTCGGTTTTTGTAAATTGTAATTCAGCTACTAAAGCTCATTATTTTTTATATTTAAACTTCTTATTTAAAAAAACATAGATTACAAAAACCGGTGAAGTAGTACCTGACGCAGTTTATCGCGTTAAAATGGCGAGACGGGAACATCGTAGACGCGTACGCGATTTAATTGCTCAGGCTATTGTACACAAAGCTTTAGAAATGGAAAGATCTCGACAAATTGACATTCGTAAAAAAATAGAAGAAATTGCAAAAATAGAATTAGTTCGTCGAGTCAGAGTATATTTTAATACAATCGAAAGTCATGTGTTTTACGTGTATACTCAAATAATTTAAGGAAGATCGAAGCCGAATGGGAGATGAGGACTGTATTTCTTATTTTTCACCTGGAAATATGGATGTGTCTTCTAAGCATGGACTTGATAAGAAACGTTCTCAATCTGTAAGTTTAATATTATTATTTAAGTTCATTTTTAAAACATTATATATTTATATATTTTAAATTCTATTTATTAACAAGCTTGACTATGAATCAATAAAGATATCGATGTTTTTTTGATATATTTATATATATTGATATATATTGATATAAGGTCAATTGAAAAAAAATTAGTGGTGAAAATTGAAAAAATTCTTAAAATACTCCCTCTGTCCAAAAATGATAGTCCAGTTGCATTTTAGCCTTTTCCCCAAAATGATTGTCAACAGAAAATATAAAAAATTGAACGGTTTTGTAAAACCTTTTACAGTAAAAACACATTAAATAATTTTATTTTATTGATTGAACAAATAACAAAACTGCATTTTAAGTATCACTGTTATGTATAAAAGAAAATCAGTATCCAATGGAAGACAGTGGCCAAAATGCTCGAAACTTCCTTCATTTTTTGTTTGGTTTTGCTTAAATAAGGCAATTTATATGAATTATTTCCTTGATTCTCCATAATTAACTCCATAACTTTTTGAAGTGTTATAAAAGTATTGTCTATTTTGTCAATGCTAAGAGCTTCATAAGCATCCGTTGTAGCCGTTACTAGTTATTCAACTGGAGTTGGAGCCCTTTGATGCTGCAAAGTTTGAATTGCATTAAAAAATCCTAGATCAAGCACATTTAAATCAGGACTGTTAGGTGGTTGTGAAGTCATTATAATATTGAGCCTTCCAATACAATGATTTCATCACTACAATTAATGTGAGGTCTTGCATTATCTTGCTGCATCCTTATTTGCATATTTTTTGTGCTGCTGGCCAATTTTCTTTAATATCAGGAATTACCTTCTTTAAGATAAACTCTTTGTAAAGGTCTTTAGTTCCATTGTTCCTTTTACTCTATTAATAGAATTTCTTTTTGCTGGAACACTTTCAACAAATGGCCAAATACCCATTTTCCCACTAACCCATTCACTCTTACTAGAGTCATATCTTGGACGAGCTATTGCAGCCAAGAACATTACTTTAGCAATAAACTTTTTGCTTTTAGCGACTCTTTCTGGTCCGTTTTCATCAGGAGCAAAATAATATTTATTTCTAATCTTGGTCATATAAAACCACTTTTCGTCTAAATAAATCAAATCATTCATATCAGTAAAGTAAGGGTCATGTCCAATAGGATCTAGATTAACTGCAACAAACGATAAACAAAACTTAACTCTTCTTTTTTTGTTTAAATCAGTAAGCAAAGGTTTTATTGTGTTAGATTCTCTTTTTATTTCTCCATTTTTAAGCATCCTGTGTAAACTAGACTTAGGTACATTAACTGCAGATGCTAGACATCCTAATGTGCTCCTTTGTCGTAATGGCGTTTCCTTAATCTTTTTCAAAACTTCGATAGCTGATCTTTTCGGCTTCCTTCCACTTTTTCTTTTTATATTGGAGCTGACATCAGAATATCCAAGTGCTTCTTGTGATTTTACACCACGATCCCATATTCTTTTCACAGTTCGAACACTGTATTCCATTTTTAAAGCAACTGTTTTTTGTGTTCCCTTAGCTAGAAAACCATTGTTGCTTAAAGATAATAGCATATCAAATATAGCTCTTCGTTTTGTAAGAGTTAAATTTCTATTAGGTTTAGTTCCAGCCATTTATCGTATTTAAAAGCAGTACAGAATAGCACAAAACTGGCGCCAAAATGTTGTTTAAAAAAATAAAATTTGTTTTATTGAAAATCTATGGCTAAAAGTTAATATCAAACTATTTTCGATGATACTGAATAAGATTATACAATTTGTTTTAAGTAATTTTGAGTGGTTGCAAAGAAATTACGATTTAAAGTCAAACTGGACTATCATTTTTGAACAGAGGGAGTATATTTTTAAAAACATTTAAACTTTGATAAAATTACAGGGTTTTGCAGGGTTATAATAAAATTATAAATCATTTGCATTAAAATATAATAAATTCATCATTAAAGTGGAAAAAAAAGACAGAGCAAGAAGAAAGGAAAAGGAAAAGAAAAACAAGGAAATTGCCAACAATTTAGGAATATCATTAAGTGCTGTTGGTAATTTATTTAGACGATTCAGGATTGGCGAGTTCGTTGATATGAATAAGTTCGAAACAAATGGTCAAAAAAGACCAAAATATAGGAAGTCAAACTCTGTAGCTCGCCTTTTAATTGCAAACTCCCTAAGTTCAGACTGTAGCTTAACCCTCAAATCTTTGAAGAACAAACTTGATGAAATTTTACTTCCGATGTCATTATCCACAATTTCGGTAACTATTAAAGAGATGGAATATTCGAGGGAAAAATAGTTAAAGTGCCCGTTGAAAGAAACTGCCCAAGAGTTATAAATGAATTGGGGGAGTTTATTGTAGAGATCTTTCGAACATAAATTTCTAAAAGATGTAATCTGTAAAAGTGTAATCTGCACAATATCAATTAACGGTATTATTGACCATGAACCAATTATTAGCTTTTATAATACTGATTTGTTATTGGCGTTTGTTCGTGATAAAGTAATCTCTAATCTTAGGAACATTAATAAGGTTTTGGTTATGAACAATGTGCGATTTCATCATTCTAGAATTATTTCTGAGCCTCTACAAAAAATAGCATAGGACACCGATTTATTCCACCATACTCACCCCAGTTTTACCCAATTTCAATGGTCAAAAGTCCTCTGATATTTCTGTAATTTCCTCATTACAAGCTAAAGAAAAAATTGATAACGTTCTTAATAACGAAGATTTGCCATTACAACCATTTTAAACCAATATGACAAGATTTATTGCTATTGGTCTGTCAAGAAATTAATTTAAATAATAGTTTTTATTTTTTAGTTTTTATAATACTATTTTATAATTGTGAGGTGTTTTCAGCTTAGAATTAAATATTTCAATGATTTATTAAAATAATTTTAAATGATAAATAATTGACTATTTAAAATAACTTTTAAAAACATTTTTAAATTGAATTTTTTAAATTGAAATTTTTAATATTATTATAAGAAATTTTAATTTCTTCCAATTTCACCACTGATTATTTTTTCCATTGAATTTATTCAAAATTCACTTGAAAAAGGCAGTGCCGAAAATTCGCGAGTATCAACAAACATCGATATATTACTGATTTATAGTCTTCAAACTCTTTTAGATAAATTCAATGAAATTTCTAAATTTTTAAATTAAAAAATTAAACAAGCTTTTTATTAGTAAATTATTTTTAAATAAATATATTTTAAATATCGAAATTTTAATAAATGGTTTTTAAAATATTTTCAACGCTGAAAATGTGTTTGGAAATTATACAATATTTCATAAAATAAATACTTGGAATTATGACGTTAACTTTTGAACCGGATTTAAAAAATAATTTAGAAGGTGTGTTAGCAGCTTCTAATAATAATAATGCAAAAACACATCTTTACTGATTCATGTTCAAGTTTTTTAATAAATACAATGTCAATTGAAAAGAAATCAGTGGTTAAAATTGAAAAAAGTTATTATAATATATATGTCAATTGAGAAACCTTATTACCTCATTAACTGCATTTATTGCACATCACCTATTATTCTTTCGTATCCATATACAATATTCCGCATACACCGTATCATGTGCTTCTTTTCTCCAGTTTTTTACTAATTTCTTTGGCTAACTTGAATAGGCGTTTAATATCTTTTTCTCAACTGCGACATGAATTTTGTCTGCAGTCGTAATCCATCCATTTCAGTTCTATATTCCTGTGAGTTTGTAGCAACTACAACTACATCATCTTCTTTATGAATTACTTAATACTATTAGAATAGCTTCTGTCTGAATGCATTTTTATCTCATATTGGATCTTGCTGTATAAAATTCTTATAGGCATTTTGAAGCCTCGATAAAACTTCCAAGTTGTTACATGGCAAAGGTAAAATAATAATTCACATTTGTTCTTACAGAGTTTTGTTTCTTCCAAATTTCAACAATGAACAATTTCCTTATAGCTCTTAATCCTCTTTTAAAGGTTTAAATTAAAGTTTTCAGAAATTGTTCCAGGTCAGTTTAATATATATTATGCAAAATATAACTGTTTAAACCAATGTATTGAAATAATAAATCTACAAAAAAATAACAGTTAAAAACGAATTACACGAAGAAATTGAATAATTTATAAATCATTTGATAGAGATAAATTGATTTTCAGATAACATTGAAATAAAAATATAAATTTGGAGATTAAAAATAAAATATGTCAATAATAAATACAATTCTCACAGGAGCACAGAAAATAAATAAAACTTCAATTTTCTCAATTTAGGATATAGATGAATACAAATTACCAGCAACCCCTGATGAACGATCTAGGATGAGACTAAGAAAGATTTTACCAAACGAAGAAATTGAATCCAAACATCTCTCGCAATTGGATTCATTGACACTCGGAGAGTACTCAAGAATTTTACAAAAACAGGATCGGGAACGAATTAACAAACTTCCTTACTTAGGAATCGGTAAGACCACAAAAATATGTAAAAAAATGAAAAAGAAAAAGCCTAAAAAGAAAAAGACAAAATCTGGTGACAATTCGTTATCTGACGACCACGTTCAAGTAATAATTATAATTAATAATTAATAATAGTAATAATAATTAATAATAATAATAATAATAATAATAATAATAATAATAATAATAATAATAATAATAATAATAATAATAATAATAATAATAATAATAATAATAATAATAATAATAATAATAATAATAATAATAATAATAATAATAATAATAATAATAATAATAATAATAATAATAATAATAATAATAATAATAATAATAATAATAATAATAATAATAATAATAATAATAATAATTATAATTATAATTATAAGAATAATAATAATAATAATTATAATTATAATTATAAGAATAATAATAATTATAATTATAATTATAATTATAAGAATAATAATAATTATAATTATAATAATAATAAATAATCAAAGAAAGAAGCCAAGGATTTTATATTTGAAAGTCGCCACCAAAGTATATTAAAATATAACATTGGTATATATTCCGACCGTTTAACAGTCTTCGGGCTAATAATCGTATTAATCACATCTAAATGAAAAATAAGAATATTCAAACAAAATAACAAATAATAATCGTAATCAAATTGTATCAAATAAAAAAATATTTTAGTAATATTTGTCTTCTTTTATTTAATCATATAAAAATTATTTTAATTTTAAAAAGACACAAAATTTTTAACATTCTCATACAAAATCTTTTTTAAAAAGTGTTTTCATACAAAAAAATAATAAATATACAAGTTAAATTATTTGGCACTTTGAATATTAATTATAGGATTTATTGATCTAATTGGCAACGCCTCGCACGTTACTCGTTCCCAGTAATTACTCAAACGCTTCGACAAGATCTTAAAATCAGAAATTTTGTGCTTTTTTTAAAAAATGAAAGTAATTTTTAATTTGATACAATTTGAATACGATTATTATTTGTTAATTTGTTTGAATATTGTTATTTTCATTTAGTTGTTAATAATGTGATTCCTAGCCTGAAGTAGACTGTTAAACGGTCGAAATATATTGCACTGTTATATTTTAATATACGTAGTTGGCGATTTTCTATAATAATAAAAAATTATCACAATTCAATTAGATTTATCAAAATTATTTTCTCATATATATTTTTTTAATATTGAAAATCTATTTATTTCCTTATTTAACAATATAAATGTAAATCAATCAATCAATCAATCAATAAATACTTAAATAAACACGCTAAAGATTTTATTAATAAAAATCGCCATTCGTACATATTTTTCACTATATATTTCGATAGCATCACTATCATCATCAGGTTACCTACATTCACGACGGATGAATAACTATACAATATTGATAATTTATAAACAAGTTATAAAATCTATAAATTTTTAATTATAAATAACATTTTAGAATAATTATTTTTAAAAATAATTTTCAACAATCAATTATTTTATACTTTTAAAATTCTTTTAAAATTTTATTTTAATTATTTTTTTTAATTATTTAACATAACTATTATTCAATAACTATTATTCTCCATATCAACATAAAAAAACTTAATTAAAAACATTCAACACACACGTATTCACTGCATTCTGCACATTGATTTTAGGATTAAAAGTTCTTATCAATAATGCTTCACATATCATACGCTCAAAACAATTATCAAATTTTTTTGATAAGATTTTATAATCCGACATTCCTAATTCGCTCATAGACTTTAATATGATCCTTAATATTGGACACTCCCTTCGGTCGACAGTTTTCTTGAACTCGAGTACAGAGATGACGGGAAGTCTCTCCAATGTATGTGGCATTACACTCATTACATATGAATTGATAAACGAGATCCGAACACAATCCAACCGGCGTTTGAGATTTACTAACAAACATACTACGTACTTTGCATGATTTGAATGTTTTTAATTAAGTTTTTGTATGTTGATGTATATTGAATAATAGTTATGTTAAATAATTAAAAAAATAATTAAAATAAAATTTTTAAAAAATTTTAAAAGTATAAAATAATTGATTGTTGAAAATTATTTTTAAAAATAATTATTTAAAAATGTTATTTATAATTAAAAATTTATAGATTTTATAATTTGTTTATAAATTATCAATATTGTACAGTTATTCATCCGTCGTGAATGTAGGTAACCTGCTGATTATAGTGATGCTATCGAAATATATAGTGAAAAAGATGTAATAAATCAATATATTAATTAATTATTGTAAAATTTTCAGTATGCAAATAATACCACTGTCAATATAAAATTAATATGATTTAGTTAGGGTTTCTCGTTTTACTTGAAATATAAATTTTTGATAATATTTAGAATATATAAATGAATCGAAATATTTACAATTAAAAGATGGATAAATTATTAAATTCGTATGCTGTTATACGCGTTAGGCTAAATGTACTGCTTAAAAATGGTTAAAATGAAAATATTTACAATGAATATCCTATATTGGTTGCCATCTTTGATAATTGAGTGTCGATTTAATCTCCAAGTTTATCAATTAGTCAAATTAGGCCCCGAAACCTTTGAAGTAATGACTTTATGCGTTATATTTTGGTTCAGATTTCTTTCTTTCACAGTAGCAACAGTTTACTTTCTCATTACGCAGTAAAGTAATTCTTTTCCTATTCTTCTTTCTCTCTCTTTCTAATCTTCCTTTTTTTCTCCATAGAAAAATACTATCAAACTTATTTTATTTTTCATAATCCATAAATGATATACAACTGGTTTCGATCTATAGCATTTTACCAGTATGTATTGAATTGTCCCACACTATAAGTCAATAGAATTTGGGGGAAATCATTAGAATATGTTTATCGGGTACCCCGACAAAATAGCCCGACAAAACAACTCATTTTATTGGAATTGTCAACATTATTATATATACTCCGAGTTTATACGACAAGATATTTTATCCCCTTATGGTGATTGGTCAAACTCGACATGTCGCAACTTATTATTATTTCAATAATAAATGTTTACAATAAATTGACCTATTTTGTTGGGGCTATTTTGTCCTGGACTATTTTGACTGGTCACATATTTATGGAACCAAATTATTATGGAAATATTAAAATTCAATTTGAAAAATGTTATTTAATATAAGTAATTTATCAGTAATGCTAACTAATTCCAAGCATTGGCACTATCTAAAAAATCTCTAAAGACATTAATATTTAAAACCATATATTCAATATGAAAACACTAATGAAAATCTGATGTAACTGTCTCCTTTTATTAGCCTGTTCATGTTTATTTAATTTACATTACGATTTTTTTAAATCTTAAATCTTTGCAAACCAGGTTGACACAAACTATATACCGACAAAGGCTTTTGAAGGTACTTTTCCAAACCGTGACTATAGTGAAAGTTTAGAAACCGTGAAACGTTGTACTGTTTGTAATGAAGAAATGAAATTTGATGTTTGCCAACATTGTTCATTGTCAAAAGATATTTCTATTAATGAATTGGCAGACGACAAAAACTCGAATAATACCAATAATAATTATAATAATCAAACAAAAAAGAGAAAAAAATTAACTAGGCGAAAAAGGAAGCACAAATTCCTAATGACAAAGGTGGATTGAAAACATTTTCTGTTTTGTTCTGTTCGTCGTTTGGGTTTTAAAATTTACTATCATTCAAATATTTGGAATCCTATACCATTTGGACTTCAAAAAGATAATAGTAAACTGTCAAAATCCAATAGTAAACTTCAATAAAAGAATAATAAATTTCTATTAGGTTCAAAATGAGAATAGTAAGCATTGACATATATATGTTAACATTTTGAAAAAAAATTCAATGTCATATTATAACAATTGAAAAAATAACATAAAAAGATACAATTATTAACAATTTCAAATACAAATGGAGATTGGAGGCAACTAGTACCGTACCTTAAAGTTGTCCAACCAACAGAATATTATTCTCATATTAAAGTTTGCTATTTGTATATTGAAGTTTAAATGATATAGAAGTGATTAATTTGTCTTTATTTTAATTTTAAATATTAAGCGGAATCAAAGGTAATTTGAGTTTTATATTTTAATTTTATACGAAATGAGTAAAATATCTAAAACATATTATTTTCCTTATTCTTTAATCTGTCTATATATGCATTTCATAATTTAATCAATTATAAAAATAATATTAATAAATAAATCGATTCGAAAATTGTTAAATAATGAAAAAAGAATAATAGCGTTTTAATGCTCTTGAATTATAAATTTCATTTTATTTAGGCTATATAGTTTCATAGGAAAGTATATTTATAAATATATTGAATTCCACATCTATGTACAAAGTGTATCTGGTATTTGCAAATTTAGGAATGGCATTACATTTCATTGAAAACGACTCCTGATTTCATTGTGATGGTGAAGTTTCCATTATCCGAGCGTAATTGTTGATTTGAACTTGATATATCCAATGACTGCATGTTCGTTGATTGACGACGTGTAGGAGTATAAGCAGCAGCTTTAAGAGATTTATCATTTGCAATGTGCATTTGATATATAGATGAAGCATTTTGTTGATCCACAAATTGTTCGATTCGGGAGTTTGAGCACATTTTTTTATTACAAAGATAGAGATATTTGAAAGAAAAATTATATATATGCATATTAAAACAATGTATTTTAATTTAATACTCAAATAAATTCGGTAAAGTTTTTATTAATAAAAATCGCCATTCGTACATTTTTTTCACTATATATTTCGATAGCATCACTATCATCATCAGGTTACCTACATTCACGATAGGATGAATATATATACTATATTGATAATATATAAACAAGTTATAAAATAAATTATCAATATTGTATAGTTATTCATCCGTTGTGAATGTAGGTAACCTGATGATGATAGTGATGCTATCAAAATATATAGTGAAAAAGATGTACGAATAGCGGTATTTTAATTAATTTAATAATGTATTTGCAATTCAATTATTAAATTAATATACTACAGCTACATTATTAAATTTGCGAATGTTTCTAGCTTAGATGTCTAGATTTATGTTACGCAAATGGTGTGTAGCGAAGAATTTGTCAAATATTTACTATAATAATATTAATTATTATTATTATTATTTTTAATATATTTATTACTATTACTATTAATATTATTATTATTATTATTATTATTATTATTATTATTTTTTTTATTATTATTATTATTATTATTATTATTATTATTATTATTATTATTATTTTTTTTTTTATTATTATTATTATTATTATTATTATTATTATTATTATTAATATTAATAATTATTTATTATTAATAAGAATAATAATAATCATAACCTCTGCTGACCGCAGAGGCGATTATGATTTTTCATAGGCCATGTTTACAAGTTTACAGATTTTCTGTTGCCAAGCTAATTGAATCGGCAATATTACTTACCTTGCACTGAGTATCTCAAAGCTTGTGCTGTTTATTTTATTCAAGTGTAAAACATCCGTCAAAAAATTTTACACTATTATTATTATTATTATTATTATTATTATTATTATTATTATTATTATTATTATTATTATTATTATTATTATTATTATTATTATTATTATTATTATTATTAATATTATTATTATTATTATTATTATTATTATTATTATTATTATTATTATTATTATTATTATTATTATATATTATTTGTTAGAAAAAGACATAGTTTCACAGAAATATTTATTCACTACAAAAATCTAAACGGAACACACAATCGTTATACTATTTATAGTACATTGAATTGCGTAATCTACAAAAGGGAGAATTATTAGTTTAAGTGATACTGTTGACACAGAAGACAAACATACTTACTTAATTTAGTTATACAAGCATTCCCGCATCATTCAATAGATATCAAGGTCTAGTGACCTGGTTATGTAAGTAATTCTTTGGAAATTATTACATCATCTTACATCCCCCTCCATTTAAAACTTTTGATCCATTCTACATTTCGAATTATTTCTTTGCCTTGCTTATTCTTTAGAACATAGCTTCTGTCATGTCGTTTTCCAGTTATTTCATAAGGCCCTTCATAACGTTCATCCATCTTTCTAGTATTTTCTTTTTTAACCAATACTTGGTCTCCAACTTCAAAATTCCTATAATTTTGTGTAATTAAATTCTTTTCTATGTTTTGTTTATGTTTAATTCCCTCCACGATCTCCCTTCTCCGATTATTAGCATCATTATTTTGTATATCCAAATTCTCTTTTTCCATCCATTGTCTACAAATATTCCGCTCAAATATTATTTCAGAGGGCGAAAATCCGGTTGTCTGCTGTATCGTCGCATTTAACATAAATTCCACATCTGGCAATATTTCTGCCCAATCTTTATGCCGTTTGTTTTTTAACGTAATTGCAATTGCATCCCTTATAGTTCTAAATTGCCTCTCAACTAAACCGTTTGTACTATGATGATATGGGCTTGAATATATTATTGTAATATGATGCGTTTTCAACACTTCTAAAAGGAGTTGAGGTTCAAATGTTTTTCCTCTATCGGAGTGAATGATTTTAGGGGCACCAAATTTCAAAATCCAATTTTCTCTTAAAATCTTTGCCGTCGTCTTTTCATCCTGATGAGCAACTGCCGTCAATGATATATACCTACTGAATTGATCAATTATAGCTAAAATATATTGTTTTCCATGAATTGTTTTCTTAAATGGTCCGCAGAAATCAATAAATATCTCTTTGAAAACTTCATCTGTACTCTGTTTAATCAGCGGTTCTTTTGTTCGTCTTGTCCACGTCTTCCGTTTCTGACACTGTTCACAATTTTCAATCACTCTTCTAACTTCATTTTCACTAATTTTCATTTTCATATTTTTCCGTGCATATTCGTAAATTTTTTTTACCCCTGCGTGACATAAGTCTTTATGTATATTAAAAATTACACCTTCATTATTTACTTTTATTTCTTGGTCCATATTTTCTATGGCCAATATTTTAGTTTTATTTTTATCTACCTTGGCGTTTTCATGAACTGTTTGGCACTGACTACATGAAGTACAGTCTTTCCTTGATAGGGCATCTGCGTTAGCATGCAATTCTCCTTTTCTGTATTCTAATTTGATATCTAGCCCACTTAAATAGTTAATCCATGTCTGGAATTGTGCTGTAATTGGCTTTTTTGTATTTATCATAAAGGTTATAGCTTTATGATCGGTTCTTAAAGTAAATCTTTTTCCATATAGATAGTGTTTGAAATGCTGAGTAAAATGATAGATTGCAAGCAATTCCTTTCGCGTAATGCAGTAACCGATTTCGTGCTTATTCATTGTCTTTGATCCATATGCAATAACTTGTTCTTGTCCATTACTACTCAACTGCGAAAGCACTCCCCCAATCGTATCGAAACTAGCATCTGTATCTAAAATAAAGGTTTTTCGTAAATCCGGAAATCCTAGAACTGGGGTAGACGTTAACGCTTTCTTTAGCGTGTTGAAATTTGTTTCACATTCTTCAGTCCATATAAGTTTATCTTTGTTAGACCCACATAACCTTTCTAATGGTCTTGCATACTTGGCGTAATCTTTAACAAATTTTCGATAATAATTTGTTAAGCCTAGAAAGCTTCTTAAACGTTTAATACATTTTGGTTTTCATATTCTTGCATTGCTTTTATCTTTTCATAATCTGTCTTAATACCATTTTTATTTATAATGTGTCCCAAAAATTTTATTTCTAGTTTGTTAAAACAACATTTTTCTAAGCTTATTTTCAAACCAGCTTCTTGAATCTTTCGAAAAACTCTTTCTAGTCTTTTTTATGTTCGATTTCATTGTCTGCAAATATAAGGATATCGTCTAAATAAACAATTGCTTCTCTCCAATTAAGATCACCCAAAACTTGAGTCATTAATTTTTGAAAAGTTGCTGGGGCAGCTGCAATTCCAAAAGGCATTCGGTTAAAACAATATTGACCATCTTTTGTTGAAAATGCAGTCTTTATTTTTGATTCCTCTTCTAATTCCACTTGATAATAAGCATTACCAAGATCGATAGTGCTAAATATCTGTGCTCCATTTAGGATATCCATCATCTCTTCAATATTTGGTATTGGAAATAGAGGTCTCTCCGTAATTGCATTTAGTGCCCGAAAATCCAAACATATTCTAATATCTGATTTATTCTTTTTTAACACACATACCAATGGGCTATTCCACACCGAGTCACATTTTTTTATAATTTCTGCTTCTTCCATGTCTTTTAGCATGTCTTGTATTTTGTGAGCAATATGAATCGGCTGACGTCTAGAATTAATTGTCACTGGGCTACCTCTAGTAACTATCTTATGTTTAATTAACTGTGTTTTTCCTACATCCCATTTATTTTTCATGAATATATCCGAAAATTCTTTAAGTAATTTATTAATCGTTGGGTCGATAATTCCTTTCAAATTGTTTTCCTCTAAATTCATTAATTGATCATTTAATTTTACTTTAGTTACTGCCTGTAATTTAATATCAAAACAATTCATCATTTCTACGCCTGCAATTACGCTCGGGTTAATCTATTGCCACAAAGAATCTTATTACCAATTCTAATCCCGAAATTCTCACTTTTAGTAATATTGTTCCTATGATTTAAGTGTGCTCTCGTTGCACATGTAACCATAATATTGGATTCCCCTATTTTATCACGCATCTTTAATTTACTAACAACATCTCGCTAATCACGTTTATTCTAGCCCGGTATCCAAAAGACAATCAACTTTTATTTTATTTTCCAGCCAAATACCTACACTAGGTCTGCCATTCAATTTTGTTATTAATTTCATAAAAACTATATTCAAAATAATTTTCAAAGTCAAAACATTCACAATCATTCATAATTACATCATTAATTTTTAAATCATCTTAAATTCATTCATTACGGAAATCTTGAAATCACAAGC
>CAUHTR010007672.1:102944-135499 GCA_959609185.1 Schmidtea polychroa | reverse complement strand
TATATAAACTGGTGGGTTACAGGTGGTCAGACATTTCACCCTTTCGTGCTGTTTCCAGCGTAACCCAGAATACAAGCTTGATTTTTGCCAATTGACACCCGATGAGCGATCACCGTTGGTACTGTGTCAACTGGGGGAGTACCCGCAAAAAGTGAGTGCACTACTTGCACTATAATTGTCAAGCACTCCTTGGGTCCACGGACTATCGTTAGAAGATTTGTGTCCGATTTCGTTGGTCCCCTACTTCAATAGTTTTCCCAAAAACGCCACGCACATCTCATCACTCATCTTCATCATTCAACATACAAAAATTCAACTTCAACTATCTACACTTTATTTACATCCATCGGTCCTGCACATGAACTGTCCAGTAGCGCTGACTTTCTTGCCTCTTCTTCTAGTTTTTGTTCGGCTAGCCGTAGTCGTTTGAGGCGCTCACGACCATCTCGGCCTAGCCGTTTTCGCTTGGCCTTGGGTTTGGGTGGGTGCATTTCGGCCAGTTCTATTGCCATGGGCCGGATCGCTGCCGTGACGTGTTCGTCGATGGCCCGTTGGTTCAATTTTGTCTCCATGGCCCGCATCTGTATCTTTAGGGCTCGTATTTCGGTTTTGTCTTGAGTACTCTGGAGCTGTAGTTGTTCGATTTGCCTCAAGTACTTATGGGCCACCTCAGGGCGGATCCAACTCTGTTCCATCTTCCGACAACGTTCCTTGAACTGATTGACGCTAAGTTGCAGCCGCTCTGCTTGCTGTTGCGCCTGCTCCCTGTCCTTCCGGAGTTCCTCGAACAGTTTGTACACTGAAGTAAAATATACAATCAACCGATTTTTACCGTATTTTTATCTCCTAATTGCCGGTCTCTATGAATCGAAACTCGGGTACCCCTATGTGTGTATATAAATTTTCCGTCGAGTTGATGGTCAGGATGATAACGTCTCGCTTAGTATATTTTCCTAATGTAATTTATTAAGGTAACAACATGTAGAACGACACATCGAAACAAGGAAAAACAATACGTTTATTAAACAAGGATTGTGACGAATCACTAAAATCAAACTAAAATGTAAGATCGTCCCCAAGATCACTGAGGTCTCAGTTTCGGGGGGCATTCTTGCGGGGTCGGCCCCGTCTCCTCGCCGGCGTCGGCTCCACGTCCACTTCTTCTAATGATCGATCGGTTTCGACGGCACGGAGCTGAGCTTCGATCAGACGGAGTTCGCGCTGGGCTCGCGCGATGGCATCCATGGTGCGATCCCTGGCCTCGACGAGCCAGTTATTGTCCGGCTCGGTCTTTACCCATACCGGTGCGGTCGTCTCGGGGCCTTCTCGAATCACTCGGTTTGAGCAGTCCAGGTCCCGACCCTGGCACCACCGGTGGATGTGTTGCCAGATGTGCCGAGATAAGAGGCGCCCACCCGTTGCTTCACATTGATCCACTTCACTTGATTCTCTGGAGTTTGACATTCTAAATGGTTATGGATAATTATCTTTCTAATTCCGGTGATCGACTTTTTAACCACGCCCTTTTGTCCCTTATATAATCTTTAGTTCTGAAGCCTACTGGGTCATCTTCCTATAGTGCCAACCCTGACGGAATTGAAATTGAACAATAGGAATATGCACTATAAAAGGGAAATAGCTTTTAAATAATTAACAATATTAAAAAGATAAAATTTTTGTCCCCTTTGTGTCGGATTAACGCCATTTAATTACATTTACTAATTTAATAAATGAGGAAAGAATGTTAAAACCAATAAAACATTTTCAGAATATTCTTTAGTTTAGAAAGAAATTTTCCAATGAAACGAGAAAAAAAAATTTTATAAGTTTAGTTATTTTAACTGCACCATTTCTATCATTGCCAAAAGTAATCTTAAGCAACCCAAAAAATTAATTATTAATTTAGAAATTTTTCCCGACCTTGACAACATAGTCTTGTTTAAGTAGGTGAGGGATGAAGGGAGTCATTTTAAATTACGCATTCGTGATGAAGAATTTTCAAATGTGAAGATCGATTTCTTAGGTATGGATTTTATTATTCATTTGTTTGATAACCTGTGATTTTTATTTCAATTCCAGTATTCACTCTGCTTTACATTCCTGGCAAGTCTAGTATGACGGATCTAAACCAACAATACCACCGGTCAAATCATCTCACCATCAAATATTTGGAAGTATGCTCGGATCTACTGATCGCGACCCGACGTTGTGGGGACAATTCATAACTCATGACAAGCGGATATACGTTTCGCAATTCCAGGGAAGTACCATCTGTCAACAGTTTTTCGATGGTGAATCGATACTCACGTCTCATTTGTTCACTGACGTCCTGTTGTTCACTTTGTAGACACATATTTTCGGGTGTCGAGAAATCTAGTCGGCAAATTCTTCTGTTGTTCCACTATCAACAACTGCTTGCGAATCACATTCAATGAGTCGGCCAGGACAAGAACCATACAACCAGATTTTAGACAATTCAAAGTCGGCAATTTTTTGGAGCGCGCAATAGAACTGTCTGGCATAATTATCATTGTGGCGTTTTGTGGTATTGGTAATTGACTTTATTAAAGTGTTGGCTGTGCATTTTGGCTTTAATATTATGTAAATAACATCTGGTTATTTAGTTTCAATAAATTTTCTGGTGTATTTAACAATTGCTGAGCAAGGTTTATTTATTACAATTTTATTTAGTTTTGATAAATTTTATGGTGTAGTTAACAATTGCTATGTAAGATTTCTTTCTTACAATTTCAATATATTTACTAGGGAGTAGTATGTGCATCGGGTAGGGTATGCATCCCATTATCACTGATTTATAGGTAGTATTTCTTAATTGATGTTTATGGGGTTTTCCAATTTATAAGTCGTATATGTGCAGATAATATATTTATGATGTAATACGTGTGTAAATAGTATATTAATAATTATAGGGGTTACACAATTTTTAGATAAGTAGCATATTCATAATTTTTATACTATAGTAGGATTAATCCGCGCATTCGAGTATGGCATTATAGGGCTAATTTAGAGGGTATCAATGACATAAGTAATATTAAATAATCGAATATAAATCATAAAAAGGGAGGGGGTAATTTATAACATTACAATTTATAAGTTAAAATTATATGTATAGTGATGGATTTAGTAGTAGTCGTAGATGAACTATACAATTTAAAAACAATGTGTAAATGATTAATATATTTATTAATGAGTAGTAGGTTTTATAACTGATAGATAATACATTCAAATAATTCCCGAGGGTTACGATTTTATAAGTAGTATATATTAGTAATATATTAATAATATAGTATTTTAAGAGTAATACATACAGTAATGCATTTATTAATGGTTAATGAGTTTCACAAGCAAGGCATGTAGAATGATTATACCGATTTGTAAGCATTATAAGTAACAAGTATATACATAGTAATACATTTAGCAGTAATCGTGGATGATTTATAAGTTTTTATAAATTATATTTTTATGAAAATCAATTAGTGTAATTTTATAGTTTATATATCAAATTTTAGGTTTTTTTTTTTTTTTATAATTTATAAGTATATAATTTATAATTTATATAATTCATAATTTATAGATAGTTTACGATTGACGGTTTATAGTTACAATTTAAAATTTATATATCATTTACCACTCGTATGATCTGTAAATTTACCTATCAAATTGTAGGTTTTCTTTTTACAATTTATAAGTACGCAATTTATAATTTACATAATTCCTAATTTACATATAGTTTACAATTTACAATTACAGTTTAAAATTTATACACAATCCACACCTATGCAATTTGCAAGTTTACATATCAAATTGTAGGTTTTCTTTTTACAATTTGTGAATATAAAATCCGCAATTTACACAATGTATAATTTATGTATAATTTACAATTTTCGATTTATAATTACACTTTAAAATTTTGATATAAGTTACGAGTCATATCATCTACAAGTTTACCTATAAAATGGTCGGTTTTCATTTATAATTTATGAGTATGTAATTTATAGTTTGCATAATTCAATATTCATATATAATTTTACAATAATTCCAATTTAAAATTTATTACTTTCCTCATAAGTCTTTACTGTTTATATTTTATAATTTCCAATTATTATGATGTTACGATTTACCGATCCAATTTTCGGTTCATGCTTTCATTATAAGCTTGTGGGAGTGTAATTTTATAACATATAATCAGCATAAATTTATAATTTACATCAAATTATAGATTAGGATTTATACTTTTATAAATAGATTGATAGTCGGGGGTACTAATTTTCTTTTCTGAGTTCCCATAAATCGTCCCGTTTGTCAATAACGATCTTCCCCCAGGTAATTTATGTATTATGTTATTTTTCATTTAGGTATTCTCAACAGTATAACAAAACTATATTTAAGCTTAATGCTGCGTATGCGTGTTATGTGCTGATGGATTCCGTCCCAATCCTAACTTTGGATCTAAAATTCATTTTTATCCCAGCAAAGATAAAAATAATTGATCTTTAATGTCTTATGTAACAAATGACCTTTGAATCTTGTTGTGTAATAATTGAACTATGACAACTTAAATAACAGTTGTCCTTTAATCTCACACAATATGTTCTAGATCAGCTACGGCAAACCTATGACCCACAAGTTATTTTGTTTTTTTAATTATAAATTAATAATCATACGAATGTGTTCGAATATATAGCTAATTAATGTATAATAAATAAAATCATATCATAGCGACATGAATTTTGTTAAATTTTTAATAACTAAAATAATAATTGACCCGTAAGCTGAAATAAATTTAATTGTGACCCCTTTGTCAAAAAGGTTCGCCATCACTGTTCTAGATTGTAGATGAAATTTTAAGTCAAATAACAATGATAGCCTTCTTATAAAAATCATTTGAAATTTAATGTGCTTAAGATAAAAATTTGCGTATAAAAATGTTTAAATTACAGTTCAAATAGTCAAAACTTTGTCATTTGTAGATGGCAGAGTTCACATCATTAACGGCGCGGCATGTAATCAACCCCAGACATCCACAATTCAATTTCTTCACAGGTTCTTGGAACTTCGGTCATACATTCAATTCCATCATCAGTGATTATTACATCGTCCTCAATTCTAACCTGATAAAAATTAACTAGTACCCATTTATTTATATTCATACCCCTCCAAATCCTCTAAATCGATTAATTTCATCGATTATTAAAAATTCCGAGAGTTCTGGATTTTTCATTGCAGAATCGAGTAAGAAATTTATGAAATAGCAACCCGGTTCAATAGTCAGCACCATATTTTTCTTTAATATTCTTGTTGTTCTCAATGATCTAAGTCCTGGTAATTCTGATCTTGGAATAGCATCCTAAATTTGTTTAAATCAATTTATTCCTAACACAGGCAATTTACCTCAATGTATCCACCAACATCATGGACATCGATGCCCATTAAATGACCGAGACCGTGTGGCATAAATACTGATCCTAATCGTACCCCCATCATTCTATCCACATCACCACGTAAAAGGCCAGCTTCTTTTAAATGAGTTAAAATAGCTCTTTCTGCAAGAAGATGCATGTCGAGCCAACTAACCATGGGTTTGCATGCATTTTTAACATTTCTAATTAAGATGAAATATTTTTATCCCTTTGTGCAATGAGTGCTTTAATAAGCACATAATTTAATTGTATTTGTTATTATCTTATTATTAACCCTAGAAAGATAATCGTATTGTGTAGTACGAAAAAGATACTCATGTGATTTAATTAGCTGCAGGTCGAGGTTTATTAATTTATATCAATAAATTTTATGTGATTATTTATTTACACATATATAAGAATAATAATATTAAAGATAATTTACTTATACTCTTTTATTTTTTAGAAAAAAAAACAAAAACAAAAATTTAAACTTTTCCTATAAATCAACGAAATTATTTAACACTTACTTTTTCATATGAAAACTTATTTTTTACTACAATAATCAGCCTTTTTATACAAAAGCAACAATTAGCATATCTTATATATATTAGGAACATAATATTATATAAAAATCAGTTGCAAACAGTATTGGCACGTATCAACGTTATGCTCACGACATATAATTTGTTTACATTTTTTACACTTTTTCGGTGACACTTACCTTATCCACATGTACGCCACACGGCAGCTCCCAGCGACGAATGAGATTTCCTAAACGCACAGCTATTGATTCGCGCTATTTAAAAAGAGAGAGCAATATTTCGCAATATAACACAGACTATCTTTCTAGGGTTAATCAATACCAATTATTGTTGAATCAGGTCGAAAATTAAGAAATAAATTAAATTAGTAATTAGTTAAATTCTCAATTGACGTCAGAGCAAGCCACACAGCATAAAAATCGCAAGAATTTTACTTAAAATCATAATAAAACATCAAATAAACAAATTAAAAAATAAAACACGAATAATAAAACTAAAAACTGCAAGAAGTCACAGACTGAGACATATTCCAATAAAAAAGAAACAAAAAAGAAAAATATAAAACAAGAAATTTAAAACAATAAACCATCATTTCGATCATCAAAGCTGACTTCCACTTAGGGTAATATTGATTACTTGACAAAATTCAACCCAGTTTGTTCAGAGTGGATCATAGTAAATATATATGTAAAATTCACTGGACATAAATTGTCATGACAATGTTCCGAGAAACGGAAGTCGAGCCATTAGTGAAATTAATAGTCTTCACCCAAATGAAAGCTCACTGGAAATATAACAATCTAACTGCAATAACCGGTAGTCGTTTGACCAACCAGAGGGCCTAAAATATTTCCCTCATCCTAAACTGGCCTCACAGGAGGGCTCGTAACATAGAGAACTAGTTTCGGTTAACTAATCTCATCACGATAACGTTCAAATAATCTCGTTTTCACTGAATAATAGATAAGTTGTCTTGAAGTTTTGAATTGTATCATATGGAGTTGTTGATAATATAATGGATATAAGAAAACATTATTCTAACTATGTACCAAGGTGAATTAAGAAATTTTAATAATGAAATTACTGATCAATTTTTGAGAAAAGGAAGACACTCAAAGAAAATTGTGTGAATATATTTGGAGGTAGGAAATTTGACATTACGGACAAAGAAAAAACAATTCGCCTCTATAAAAACGCTACTGATCATGAAATTGAGACCGTTTTAGTGAAGCATAAGTATGTAGCCATTTTAAAGATTGAATTGGTTGTCCAAAAGAAAATAACAGAAAATCATATTACAATTGATAAAGAATTCCTTTCATTCAGTTGGATACCTCACATGCAAAAACAGGAGAATCTTGACAATGGAGTCGGTATCTGTAATCAACAACCGTAATTATCGAGATAACAAATGTTTGATATTATTTGTAATAAAAGCTTAGCGCATACTAAAATTTTTAAAGTTTGTCATCATTCTTACAAAGAAATATAATAATAATTGTACAGAGACTGGATTAAACAGTAGATTCGAAAGAGATTTAATCCCATCCAGTTCTTGGATTTTGACATACGTCTGAAAATGAGGTTACATTTTACCTAAACATTTTCCTCATCTTAACAATATATCGTATTATCTTATCATTCTAGCCTTTATTAGGCGTGAAAGAAAAATGAACAATAAAGGCATTCTACTTAAATCTATTATTTCTTCCATAATACTTACATAATAATGTTTTATTATAAGAACTTTTATTTCTTCCAATTTCACCACTGATTATTTTTTCCATTAAATTTATTAAAAAGAGAGTTTGAAGACTATAAATCAGTAATATATCGATGTTTATTGATACTCACGAATTTTCGGCACTGCCTTTGTCAAGTGAAATTCAAGTGCCGAAAATTCGTGAGTGTCAACAAACATCGATATATTTATAGTCTTCAAACTCTCTTTATAATAAATTTATAAAATAATGTTTGATATAACTTCAATTACCTAGACCAAGGGCGGAGAACCTTTTTATTTCCATAGGCAGTATAACCCTAGAAATATCCATAGCCTATGGACCATAGGCCACATTGAAATTTGTCGCCTCCAAATGGGGCGGCAGTCAAAAAGTATTTTAACATTAATTAATTTCATTTTAAATCTTTTGTTTATAATCAGTCTCCAGATTTGAAAAATGCAGCTCTACAAAATATTATAGAAAATTTTTTTTTTATTTGTAAATCCTCAAAATTCAAGGTTTTTTATATGAATTAAGATTTATTCCGATAAGGCTTCGGAGGCCGCACATGAAGCTCCGGGAGGCTGCTTGCGGCCTAAAGGCCACAGGTTCCCCACCCCTGACCTAGACCAACCTGAGGCCTTGAAATATCAATTGGGCTTGCGCGGCTAATAAAAAGACACTGTGATTAAAATTAAAAATCATTATTAAATAATTCATTAACAAATGAATAATATTAAGGCAAACATAGATAAATAATCAAATCTGGATAATTTAACTCATTAACCTTCAGTCTGTACATTTGGATCAAATTGACACAAGTTAATTTTAAATTGAAATTTAAAAGAATTATTATGACTGTAAATAAACGAGTCAACTCAACCTTATAAATATTTACATCTAAATATGCATTGTTTAAAAGTATACAAAAAACTGGTTAGTATTAATTTTTCATGGATAAATTAGTTTGTGTTGGGCTAGAACTGATTTCTAGACCCAAAATACTAGTTATGACTGAAACGTGTAGGAACACAGCAAGTAAAAAGCAAAAAGTATAGTTAAATATTAAAACCTACACCAAATAAACAATATTAACTAAAGGAGAAAGCAACAAAAACATAAACAAAGAAATTAAATAAAATGATACAGAAGCAAGAAGTGATGCAAAAATCTAACTCAAAAATGACCAAACAAACATAGAATTACCCAAAAGCAAACTCGAATAACTTAAAAGACGATAAAAACAGTAAAACATTCCAGAAAAACCCAGAACATTCTATAAAATGGCGATGACCATCACAAAAGTCATTTAGAACAATAAAAGTTAAGCAAAATAAATAATTTAGTATTAAAATATAAAATCTCAAAAAGAAATTCATAAAAACATCAGTTAAAATAAAAATTAAATTAAAAGTAAAATAGAATGTTCTGGAACCGTTCCAAATCCATCATGGACGGCAAATTAACGAAAAATAATTAAAAAATAAAATTTTAAAAATAAAAACAAAAATTATGGCACAAAAATCGCCATTAAAAATAGCAAAATCGTAAAATAGAAAATTCTGGAATAAAAAGAATTCGAGTTTGTTTTAATGCATCAATACATACACGTGTACAAAATAGGTATATATACCGACACGTTTCGGTCATAAAGGAGAACTTTATGCCAATATTTTTCTAAAATTTTGTTCGAAGAATCATTAGTAAGTTTTAGCTTATTATAATTTTTTGGAATGTAATCATATTAATGTTATCCTTTGTTTATTAAAGATAATTTTTTTTTTAATCTTTTATGTTTAGTAATCCTCGACAGATCAGCGGCGTCCGAGCACGTCTCTGATCGGTCCTGCTTTTAATTTTAAAATTTTTGCCAACATGCACTATCGATATTATATTGATCACTATTATAGATTTTTTTTTGTTCGGGTCCTTCGGAGGTCGAACTACTTCATGGTCCTGCCATGGAGTTAGGTCGAGGAAAACCTCCGTCTGACTCTTGGTATTTATGTAAGGTCAACCGTAAATGGTTGACTCCACACATAACACTAAGGTTTGTGGAAGTGGTCACAGTGGGGCCATGGAAGCAATATTCTTCCCGACCTTTTGCTTAATACACAATTAAAATCAACATTTAAAATGCTGAACAAATCACTCTACACTAAGGTCTTAATATGAGTAGAACTCATACCTAAACTTACACAATTCTGCACTCACACTCATGTAGTTGGTTGATCAGCAATAGCAATCTCAGTTATACCTAGACATATGCCGAATTGGATTTTGTAATAGGAATTTATGATAAAGTAATAGAAATAAGAGAGATATTCGGCATACGTATAAGTATAACTTAATCTGGATAGGTTAATTCAATGTAAATATAACTATTCTAAATCCGAAAGGTTAAATTTCGAATTCCCACTTTAAAATCTTCATGAATGTATAAGACTTAGTCATAATTCATATAAATAACTATATGATCCTAGATATAATTATATTGATCAGTAATGGATAAATCCCGATTAAAATTCTAGATTTGGTTTTTAGGAATTTTTATAACTAATGTGAACTTCAGGAAATATAGTTTGGGAATAGTAAATCCTGATTAGAAATTATAAAATTTGTATATAAGAATTTTTTTTTTATATAAATGTAGAACTTCAGGAAATATAATTTATGAATAGATACCAACAAACCGAAGATATTTTTGGGTAACTAAGATGATCCCATAGAAGCAACTCATAAAAAGTCATGTAGAACCGACTAGAAGTTCCTAACCGGTAAAGTACAAAAATTATAAATATAAAATCGGAAAGTATGAAACCCAAAATCGTAAATTATTAAATAGAAAATTATAAAAGATATAACTATGAATTATAAAATCGAAGTTTCTAAAGTGTACGGTATAAAGTTACACCTTATAAAACATCGAATTTTAAAGTATGGGACATGGAATCGTAGGTTATCAAACATAAATGTATATATCAATTATAATATCTAACTTCCGAAATTGCAAAACATAAAATCATAGCTTAATAAATATAAAACTATAAAGTATAAATAGAAAATTGTGAATAATTAAATCTAAAAATTATTATTATTATTAGTCTTATTATCATTATTATCCTTACTGTGGTTATTATTATTACTATTAGAACATAAAATCATAGCTTAATAAATATAAAACTATAAAGTATAAATAGAAAATTGTGAATAATTAAATCTAAAAATTATTATTATTATTAGTCTTATTATCATTATTATCCTTACTGTGGTTATTATTATTACTATTAGTATGAGTACTACTAGTATCATTATTATCTGTATCAATATTACTATTATTATTGTTACTATTATTATTACTATCATTATCTTTATCATCATCTTATTTACTAGTGTCATCATCATTAACACTATTAATACTATAATTATTATCAATCCCCTTAGTAATATTATATCAGTAAAATAATTTTTCTCATTTCTTCGGAAAATAAAATTTAAAACAAAATTATTGATTTTAGGATTCCCTATCGCTAAATTTAGCGACACTAAAACCACCTTCCAATAAAATCACGGAAATTCCCTAAATTCTAATTTTAGTAACACCCCCCCCCCTCGGAAAACCACCTCCATATCACTAATTTGAAATATATATATATATATATATATGTGTGTGTGTGTGTATATATATATATGTATAATGTATCTATAGGTGTATGTGTGTGTATATATACATTATATAAGTGTGGGTGTGTGTGTGAATGTAGAAGTATACATGCGTGGTTCTGAGTATATCCCCATAAATCTACAAAGTGACCTTCGGGATCTCAAAGCGGAATCATGACCACCACCCCTTCTAGGAAATGAAATAAAGGTACGACAATTCATTTAAGTCAACGCATTAAAGAAATTCATTAAATTATTAGAAAATTAAGCGATTCGAAATCAAATAAACATTAAAGAAAGTCATAAATTTTATTAGAATTAACAAATATACCTTTAACAAAAATAAAAAGTCAAATTATAGCCTAAATTAGAAATATTCCTAATATTTCCATCTAGATAGTCGTAGTCAGGTAGCTTATGGCGATCACCGCTAAGAGGATCGGTTGGTGGAGCTGACCTGGATAATCGATCCATTGTAACTCCTGGAATAAGTATAAACTCAATAGTGAGGGAAATTTCCAAATTTTCCCATTGGTGTAGTAACTCGTTAACACAAGAGAGCTTAATATATTGAGTACCGATGACAGTAGCTTCGAAAGGTCGGCCGGGCGCTGATGTTGCTGGAATACTATTCTAAAATTCATAATATGAATATTTATCAATGTAAAACAATAACCTTACTACATTAAACTAATTTGATTATAGGCATCCGTTCAAAATTATGGGTTAATATCCACAAAAATTGCTAGAATAAAACAAATAATTGTTTATAACCAATTTCATTAGTATTAATTATAATTAAAAATATAGTGATGAATCAAGCCCAATTTTATGTTAGCAGTATTGGTATTAATCATAATAAATTTTGTAGTTAATTAAAATGTATTGATGAATTAACCCAGATTTTAAGTTAGTAGTATTAGTGCTAATTATAACGAACCTAGTAGTTAATTAAGAATATATTGATAAATCCAATCCAGATGGTAGGTTAGCAGCATTAGGATTAATTACCCTAAATCCAGTAGCTAAAGTATTGTGTCCATATGTTCTATTGTGACATCAATGTATAAGTCACATGGGTTATGCTCGATCTTAATAGTTATACTGCAGGTATGTCCCAATCAAACTATAGCAGCGACGAGGAAGCCAACCAGCAAATGATCACTCGACTCCGGTCCCGGTACGTCTGGTATCACATCCATCGGTGGAGCCAGGGACGGGACCTGGATTGTTCCAACCGAGTAATCCGGACAGGCCCCGAAGTAGATGCCCCGGCCTGGGTAAAGGTAGAGCCGGAGAATAACCGGTTACAGGAGGCCCGAGATCAAGCGGCCTGGGATGTGGAAGCCGCTCAGATGCGACTCAAGAGGATCGAGTTGCGAATCCAAGCCGAAAAGGAAGGAAAAACCGTGGAAGACCTAGAGGAGGCCGAGGCAACCCCGCGGAAGAGGGGAAGGCCTCGCAAGCGACTGAACTAACTCATCGCCAAAGTTTTTGCAAAATTATCATTCAATTGTGACTTAATTAAACTTTAATTATTACAGTCTTTTTAATAAATTATCTTGTGTATTGCGTGCTTAACATCTGAATCTATGTTTATTTATAATATTGATTTTATTTTATAATTGAATGGATAATATGCTGTAAGAATATAATCGTTGAATTTATCTAGTGTTCAAACTATTGGAAAATTTGCGAAAGGATAGGGAAGAAGCCCAAAAACAGGCCGAGGGGCTCCGCATACGGGTAGACAAGCTCAAGGGACGGTGCCGGGAACTAGAAAGCACCTGGTTTAGTCCCGAGGACATGAAAAGAAGGTGGCGCTGGTCCTTCAACTGCAGACGCAAGCTGCGCAGGATCAGATGGAGATCCGGGCACTGAAGCTCCAGCTCCGCGCGTTAGAAACCGAGCGCAATGAACAAGTAGTTCATGGAGCCGCCATAAGCCAAATCCGGCCGTTGTCCGTGGAACTAGCCGCTATATACCCCCCGGCCGCGAAAGAGAAACCCAAAAGGAAGCGGTTAGGCCGAAATATTCGGGAAAAATTGAAGAAAGCTAGACTGGCCGAATACGAGCGGCAAGCAAACTCGTCACTAGCAGCCACGACGGAACTGGCCAGTCCCACCAATAAGCCTGTTTGAACTCATATTCGATTTTAGGTGTTTTGTCGTATTTGTATGTATTATTGTAGTCTGCAAATAATATGTTCCTTGTTAAATTAATGCACATTTGTAGTGATAGAATGATGACTAGTATAGTTTATGATTGCCTGGAAAATGAGAACTGGTGCATAAGGTTGGGAAAATAATTTTGATAAAGGGACCTGAGAAATCGGACATACACCTTCTATCGGTAGTCCGTGAACCCATGGAGTGCTCGACAATTATAGTGCTTTGATGCGCTCACTTTTTGCGAGTACTCAACCCTTGGTACAGTACCAACGTTGATCACTCAACGGGTACCAAGCGGAAAAACAACGTTGTATCCTGGGTTACGCTGGTAACAGCACTTAAACATTCAACCACCAGTAACCCACCATACAAATTTGGGGGCTCAGCCGGGATTCGAAAATTTAATTGGTGAAAGAACCCGAGAATAGATATAATGGAGAGAGTAAAAGCTGATATAAAGTGATGTGCATTCAAGAACGAGAAAATTGTTTTCCCAAACATTTAAACTTAGTACATGGATGTATGAATATGATAAAATGTATGTGGAATGTATAAATGAGTGATGGAAGTTTTGAAGTTTGCCAACATATGAATATACTGGAAGTGAGTATGAGAACACTGTACGAATAGCGTAGTAATAGAATGAATGATGACAAACAAAAATTAAAACGAAAACAAAAATATAATAAAAATTGTAAATAATAACGATTAATAAAATGTAAATATATGGAAATAATGAAAATTTAAAAATAGGGAAAAAGGGGGGATAGCATGCTAATAAAATTGGAACAAATGAACAACGTAATTAAACTTAATAGGGTAATAACGAATGGGATATGGGTTATATATAATGAACGATTATAATAAAATCACAAAGTCATGAGAGAAATTTGCGCGGGATAGAACATTAAACTGAGGGAGACGGGGTTGATAAGAGTGATAAGTAGAATGTAAAGGTTTAGTGAAGCACTAATAAAATAAGGTATTCTGGATATTAGAGGGAAAAATGATAAAGGGGGGAAAATGACGCGGAATATTAATAAAAAGAGAACTTTAATTAATATTAATTAGATGGAATCAACCGGCTACATTACAAAGAGACTCGAAAAATTCGTAGATTTAACACACAATTCGCTACAACGACTAAATCGCAAAGCGGACCAGTTGATGAAAATCCAAGACGAGATGAGCTTGAATCCAAGACCGCAAGCTGAGGAAATATGTGTAATGATGAAAATAGCAACACCCAATGCAGAATTGACCACTAAAAGAGTTTATCAAATTCAAAATTTACGATTAGATGATGCCAAATTTAACATCAAATGGCAGGAGATAATGATAAAAATGGAAACGATCGAGGGAGAAATTAAAGAAGCAATCGAACATCAAGTTAAAGATTTTAGAAAATGCTTCATATGCAGAACCAAGGAAATACGAGTAATGACGATCCCATGTGGTCATTTATGCTACTGCGAGAATTGCGCAGAAAAAATTAAACGATGCAACGTATGCGATACGAATGTTAGAGAAAAAATTGTAATATACCTCCCGTAAGGAGATGTTGTCAAATAAATTTCTTGTGAATGAATATGAAGTGATAAAATTATTAAATTATATTAAAAGTCCATTATAGCAACCGAAAGGTATAAAACATACGATGAACATAGACATATAAAGGACACAAAATACGTTAAATAAATAGACAAGCAACACAGCAATTAGAACTAAAATCAAAATTGAATGCAGGACTGATCATAGTCGTATGAATGAGCTGGTCGATAAGATCAGTACGATTTTTACTTCCAATTTTCTTTTCTTCCTGTTTTATTATTTTGGCATAAAGAGATACGATAATGAGGGGATGACAAGTGAATCGTCCTTACGACACTTGCCCGGATGGGGAAATCCTGATCACCCTGATGAGAGAATGTAGTAGGATCCATCGCAAATGTTGGGGAGTTTCTGTCGAGTGACTGATCACCACTTGTGGGAAATGAACCAACGCGATTATTATATTTTTTTTGTCTGGGAGACTGGGACTAACTAAAAGGGTAGATAAAATGGAAAAATAAAAATAAAAATTGAAAAACGCGCGCTAAATGTTAAAAAATTTAATCCGAGAGCAGCTGCGGATTTGAAGAAACCGTTTTTGGACTTCAAATCAGATGAGGAATAATGATTTTTCCCTAGCGGGTGATGAGGCACCCGAGTACAGCGGCTAACCACCGGACTGTAGTGTCCAGGAGATTATCAGCCAAGGGACTGATGATGCTGGACCACCCAATACAAAAACCCGGATACCACACCGAGTATTGGGCGCATTTTTTGAGTTGCTAGCGGGACTTGATACAAAAACCCGGAATGGTAACGGGCGAGGGAGACCTAGTTACCCACACCGAGTATTAAGGAGCCCAGTGAAACGGTTGTGAGATGCGAGTCAACCGGTAAAGGACTCGTACTCAATAGGCAACCAAGATTGGACCAGTTGTGAGGCGGAGGACCGAAAGTCAACTGCATATCCAATTTCCTTTTATCTTCACTAGTCGGGAGATCTGGTTCATCACCTTCGAGAATCACGATCAAGGCGATTAGGTATTTCCGTGTTTTTTTTAAATCCTGATAGATAGGATGTTTTTTCTTCGTGAGTATTGCTAGCAGGGGTCGGTACAAAACCCGGATGCCCACACCGAGTACCGATAAGCCCAGTGAAACGGCGATGAGATTAGAGTTACCGGTATTAGACTCTTTTCAATAAGCGGCCAAGAATTGAGCCAGTTGTGAGGCCTCAGCAGATTAAGAATTTGAGTAGGAGGAGCCTCGAATTTTTGATTCGCCCGAAAGTCAACTGTCAACTCAATTTAATCGCGGTAGGGACGATAGTAGGTGTAAAAACCGAAGGCGTCTGGGGGTTGGAGAAACCTCATTTAGGGCATTTGAAACCGGTCAGGGACCGAAGACCGCGAATACGGCGTAATGGTGTAAAAGCCCAGGCGTCTAGGAGTCGTAAAAGACTTCAATTTTGATTAAACCGGCCGGAAGCCGATGCCGACGCGGAGGTCTAACAAACCAAAGCGTTGATGGGTAATAGTAGATTATATGGCGTAATGGTGTAAAAGCCCAGGCGTCTAGGAGTCGTAAAAGACTTCATGAGATTAAAATGAGTTGATTAAGCCAGCCAGGGAGCCGAGGGTAATTGAGTGAAATGATTTAAATGAAATAAAAAGAGTTGATTAAACTGGCCAGGGAGCCGGTGGTAAATAAATGTAGATGCAGAGGTCGCGCGAACCAAAGCATCGAGGAGTAACTATGAAATTGATTAAATTGAAATAGATTAAGTGCGACAAATATGTAATGAGTAAAGGAGAATTATGATAAAGCGCCGGCGCAAGCGAAAGCGAAACCAGTTTTTGGATGGGGAAAAGCGAACGAATAGATAATAGTTGAATTATGGGATTTTATTTATTAATGATATATTTCTTTTGATATTTATATAATTGAAATTATATTTATTTGATGATTATAAAAGGGATAGATAATTGATACGACTGTATAGATAATTGATACGAGTTATAGATAATTTAAAATCGACTTAAAATCAAATGGGATGAATGACGAGGAGTGTAGGAAAGCTAGAAAATTAGGAGCCAAGGAACAGTAAAATAAAGGGAAAATGGAAAGTAAATGAAGGGTTAATAAAGAGAATTTATGATATGTACTAGAAGTGTTAATTATTTTAGAATAAAGAAAACAATTCAGAAAGAAATCAAAGAAATCAAGAAAGCAATAGAAATCAAGAAATCAATCAAAAGCGAGAAATCAAAGGAATCAATAAAACCAAATTCACAGGAATTAGAGAATCGTAAAGATTAAAGCGAGACAATAATTAAAAACATCAAGCTCGATCAACGAAGTAGAAAATTTATCAAAGGCTATTAAAAGGAGGAAAAATTGATAATATAGCTAACCGAACCAGACGAAAAAGTAAAGGAAACCTTAGTTTATTGGAAAAGGAAGAGATACAAAGAGCCAAGAAAAACAGAAAACTACACAAGAAACCAGCATCAGTAGAAACAGTATTTGAATCAGATAGCTTAACCAACGAATTTGAGAACAGCGACGATCCTAAACGAACCGAATTAGATCCAATAAGCGACGTCGAATCAACTGACGAAGAGGAAAATATATCCGAGACAACAGAGATAACCGTACTGTGCCAAGAGATAATGTCGGACGGAAACCTAAATGAACCAGGGGTATTTAGAGATAAATTTCGAGGAGAGCCATTCGATGGAAATATAAACCAGTTGGAAACGTTTATAAAAGAATTCGAAGTATATATTACGATATGCCGCTGGCCAGATCTGACCGTACGAGAACGAATACCCCTATATCTAAAGGGAAGCGCCCAAGATGTATATTTGGAGACGAAATGCGATGCAACAAAATTGAGAACGTGGAAAGAGATCAAAGAGTTTCTAATAAAAACATTCGGTACCGAAAAGGAAGGAAATCGGAAAATGTTAGACTTTCTACATCGAAAGCAGAAATATAGTGAATCCAATGCACTGTACGCATGTGAATTGAGACGACTAGCAAGAGAAGCCTTCGATTCAAATCAACCAGTTCCGGAAGACAAGATAATAGCCGTATTCATAGATGGCATGAAACGAGAGGATATACGAGCAACCTTGGGATGTCGAGCACCAGAGACGCTGGAAGAAGCACTAAAAATAGCTAACAAATGTGAAACTTACCTAACACCAATACAAGTAGCAGCAATGACAGCAGCTCCAGCAGCTCCAGCAGCAACAGCAACAACCACAAACAAACCAAGTCAATAATGCAAATCCAGTAATGAATCAATTCATCCCAGGATCGCAACAGTTGTTCAAAGCTCCACAAACAAGAAATCAAAACAATGGAGGTAATATTCAAAATTTTACTAATAATTTCAGGAACAACGACATTAACAATCGAACGTGCAACATATGCCAACGACCAGGGCATTGGAGCAATGAATGTTACAGAGCAAGGATGTGTCAAAAGTGTGGGAGAAGAGGCCACACGGAAAATGTCTGCAGAGGACCCATGATGTCTATGGGCAGAGGAGGAACCAGAACCTGCTACAATTGCAATCAACCTGGACACATGGCAAGAGAATGTACAATGAGAACCAAACCAAATCAACCAGGATCAAACAATCCAAGTCAGAACACACAAATTAACCTCATGCAGGAAATCGAACAATTAAAAGATATGATCCAGCGAATACCGACTAATAACCAACAACAACGAATCAACATGATGCAGAGCACCGAGGAAATCCGGAACCAACCAAGTAAGCAACAACAAGATCAACAGCGAATCGAATGGCAAAGATTGCAAAACGAGGAAGCCAGAGAAATTCAAGAGAGATGGAAACAACGGGAAACGAATCCCGGAAGAATAAATATGATGAGATTAACAAATAAAGAGGAACCGCGCACTGCGGAGCAGTGTGTTAACAACGAAGGGAGTGATCCGATAAGAAACGAGGAGATAAAAACGACAAAAGAAAATGAGATCGATCCACAGACAGAATTGAGCAGTGAAGAGAAAATACAATTGATTAAAGAATTTACCAAAGAGGAGAAAGAAAGGAGACAAAAGGGAGATGAGAGTAAGGACGAACCAAAAAGCAATGAGATAGTTACAAAAAATCGAATCCAGAGGGTACTACTACAAAAAATCGAAGACAGAATCAAAAACGAAAACCCTGCATTAACTGAGAAACAAATAAAAGAAAAAGTGAAAGAGCATTGGTTCAGGAAAAATGGGTGGTTTGAAAAGAAGGAACCACATACCAAAGCTAAAATAAACATGCTGAGACAAATGCGGAGCGATCAGACGGATCAGGAAGATGAGAAAAGTGAGGTGAGTAGCCTGGGAGGCGAATTATTTCAGTCAAGTGAGGAAAACAACGAACCGAAAACACCTCCAAACAGTGAAACACCTCAAAGTAGTGATGAGAGTGAAAATGATGACATGAAATCAATGATAGAAAAAGATGATGAAGAGATATTCGAGGAAATTCTCGACACAGTAACAGAAATAGAGCGAAATGAGAGCTACATCAACGAGACAACATACAGAAAATGCTTAAAACTTATAACTCAAGTATACCAGTGTGAAGGAGGTATAATAACGGCAGCATGGAAAGATCTGGCAACAAAGTATAAAGAGAAACTAAAGGAAGCAGACCCAGATCAATATCAAGTAAGTATTCAACACCCCGAGATTCAGATACAGACTATTGAATTAAAAGGAACAAATACCGATGAACTGTACAACTGGGTACAGGAAAAGATGGGAACGAGCCACAAAAATAAACAATTATATGTAGATGGTTACAAAGTTAAAATGGGCATACATTTGGTGGATGCGATGATATGGCCAAACGAAACTAATATCTTGACCTTAGAGAAAACCAGAGATGACGAATCGGCAGCAGAAATGTTCAAGAAAATTCAACAAGTATTTAACAATGAAGTGGAACCGGAATTGGAAAAGATCGAACGAAAAATAATGAAAGAAAATCAAATAATCTTGGTCAAACAAGCTATCGATCAGGCAAGGAAATATATTAATAGACTAAGAGAAAGATGGCCACAACTAATGAAACAATTTGTCAAAGACGTACGAGACACGGAAATTATGAGATTCGAAGATGAACGAGCGACAGAATTGATATCCAAATACGGAGAATACGAGAGAACCAAACGCGAACAAGAAACGATAAAAATAAAGGTGAAGTTACCAAATGAAGAGAAACAAATAATAGAAGTTAATCCCGATTGCCAAGTCGGCGAGTTAGTGCAAATCATAGATCAAGAAATCATCCAAAAGCTCGAGAAAATAGTGAGGATGGAATGATCGAAGATGTGATATAATGTACAACCGGCACATGCTAGAAAGAGGAGACCGAACCGTAATTTACGAACTAGGAATCTGGGAAGATGGAGCCGTCATCAATATAATCGCGATGGATGAACCATCTGGTGGGCACAAAAAACGCACGAAAACCGAGCAACAAATTAAGAGGTTCCAATGGGGAATGAGAGCCAAGATGGATCGAATAATAGATATTTATAACCATTGGCTAAAGGATGACAAACTAAAACTAACACCATTCAATGACGAAGATTGCAAACTGATACCGTGGAGAAGGTGTGGATCGAAAGTGAAGCTCGATGGGATTGGGAGCAGCAAAAGTTGGAACCAAATTGGATAGATAATATACCAGAAGAGATCGCAGCAGTATGGGTAAGAGAGAAACCAATCGATACTTACCAGGATATATTGCCGCAAGAATTCCAAAATGAAGTACAATCAGGAGAAGATGAGGAGATACGAGAACCGGTAAGGCTAGCACCATTCACGTGGAAAATTGAGAATTGGAGGGAAAAGATAAAATCAGCAAAGGAAGAGAAAAGCACACGATTAGTAAGTCCACCGTTCTACTCAGGATTAGGTGAGTACAAGATGAAATTGCGAATATACCCGAACGGAGACGGGATAGGTAAAGGAAGTTATGTGTCGGCATTCTTCGTCATCTGCAAAGGAAATTACGACGACAAGGTACCATGGGCCGTTTAGCAGAAAAGTGACGATAGCAATTGAACCATGGAAGATAGCCCTTAACATACATAAAGAAACATTGAAACCAGATCCAAGGAGCGCATGCTACCAACGACCAACAACATCAGAAAATATCGCTTCAGGGACACCTAAATTAATACGTCTAAATTACATTGAGAATGAGCAGTCAATATTTGTGAAAGACAATGCTATCCAGATCAGAGTAGAAGTCGAAACAGAAAGGGAAATGAATCAACGACTGAACATACCAGAAAATCAACCGAGAATCTGTATGATGAGGAGAAGAGTGCCTGAGTCAGGACATCTACCAATAGACGCAGATGCAGATGAGGAGGAAGCAGCAACATTGTTGGAAGCACAAAAATGTAAGGAGTTGATAGAAATATTACAAAGCGGTGCGAAAAATCGTCGGCGAGCGGTAGTAGAACTAGCAAAATGGACAGCCGAATCATGTAAAAGGATTCAAAACCTACGGAAAATCGTTAAAGCGATCGAAGAATATCGACGAGTATACGTATGGTACCCTGAAACAATTGGTGAAATCATCCGGAAATGGAAACAACAAGAGTGGGCCGAAAACTCACCTGAGAAATATCAACTAAAAATATTCTTGCCAGATTTTGAACCAATGGAAAAGGAATTCTACACAACAGCCAAGGTCAGGGAAGTTAAAAAGAGAATACCTTATGAACTCCCATTCCACTTACAACACGAGGGACGATCATTAGACGACGATATTGAGATTGGGGTGACACCACTCCAAGAGAAATTGTGAACAGATTAACGGTGAGTAAAATTGCAGGTAGAGAGTTAAGGAGAAGAGAGATAAAGCAAAAATCATCCACCCAACAACCAGGAAGTTTGGACACACCAGAAGTTCCAAATGCGGTTAGTGAAGTGACGATCGAAACAACGGGAGAAGACGAAATACTAGACGAATTACAGGAGATAGTAGAAGCAGGCGAGATTATGAGAGCATCACAATCAGGAGATCTATTTATCGACGAAGGTGAACCGACAACTGATGATTTAGATGGATTTGTATGCGCACAGAGACAACCAGTGGAAACAACGGAAGCCGAGACGGATTTAGATAATGTGGAAAGAGGTGCCAATAAAGATGTAACCATAACCGATGAATGGAGCAACTGGAGAATAGACCCAGGAGCTACCACGTCAAAAGATACAACTTACAATCAGCCAAAACGGAAAGAACCGGAACAGCTATGGATCGACGAACAAGAGGAAGACCAAAAACAGATAAAGCAGAGGTCGAACCAAAATCCAAAGTTCAGGCGCAAATGAACAGGTAAAAACTAAAATGGATAAACTAAGTGCATTAGTAAAACAAGTCAAAGTGAAAACAAACGTCCGGGAACAAGGGACACGATGGATAAACGACTTATTAGCTAACATGCTAGCGTTAGCAAATCCAGATGTGAAAAGAGTAATGAGGAAGGATAATATTCCGACTGAAGCCAAACAATTATGGGCAGTATTGAAACTCGATAATAATGAAAATCATGATAACAAAATTCGATTAACGTTAAAAGATCCCGTGGAACTCAGATAATTGTGGAACATCTACTAAGCAGATCAGAGGACCAAACCGATTCTTAGTGGATTAGCATATTTAGTATATAACGTTATTGGGCAATATAAAAAACGAATGCCAAATATAACGCAACTGGTTACGAGTTCACAGTAACCGAAATAATCAAACGATCAATAGAACCATATATACTTGAACAAGGGGGATGGAGAAACTCATTGAATCAACTGGGAAGAAAGATCAAACGGAAATGATGCAAGTAAAGTTACGCGATTTGCTAACTGAATTCGAAGGAACAATCAATATGAACGACCCAAGAGCAAGCCGAAAGGGAATGAATGCCATAATAACCACGATATTGATATGGATGATGTGTATCAAAGGAACGGAGTCATTTGCAGTATACGACTGCGACAACATAAAAATCCATGAGAAAATATTCATAAAGGATACGGAAGACTGTAAAGCGGCAAACCCAAGAAAATTACAAACAGTCATGGCATCAGCTCGTACAACGTATATCAAGAAGCAGATTTCATCAAAACCATGGTCCAAGAGTGTACGGTAACGAGAAAGATATTCGCACATCACTGCGGCACATCCTCACACTCAACAATCATAGAACCGGGATTGGAATCGACAGTAATATTACTATCAAGAGAAGAATGCGAGGAAGGATTCCGATCGGGAGAATCCACTTAAGGCAAGGGATTGAAATCGCTGCAGAACCAGGAAAAATAAAACGACTCGCGTATATACGGCGGGCAGAATCACTAAAGGAGACGGAACATGTGAGACAGGAACATATACCTTGAACGGACAACTGGTTAGTGGAGTGGTCGTAATAGAAAGCTACGAAGCTAAATTAGAAAGGTATCAAGGCTATTTGACCCTGACACGCAAGCAATGAAGAAATACCAAGCTGTCTCGCATCAGATCGATCATGTTCAACCGGGAATGTCAACTCTGGTATACCACGCAGATCAGAAAGTATGTCGACTAATGTTACTCAAGACAGCAATATTCGAAGAAATCCAAGGGAAAGTGTACAGTGAACCAAAAGGAGACGCAGAGAGACGAGCGATGGAAGAATTGAGAGCAAGGAAAGGATTCAGAGAAGACGTAATAACATCGAAATTAGAATCGGAAGTAACACCTACAGCGATAATCTCCAAAGACGATGGAATAGGAATGAGGTTCATAAAGAACAAATGGTGAGTAAATGCGATGAGATGGTGATCAGCACCAATTACAAAGGAATCTACTTGTCGAGGAGAACCCTAGCAAATGCAGTCGGAAGGCTAAGCGAAAAGGATGTCAAATTATATTTATATGCTAATAACAAGATGGATTTCTTATACCACGAGGATTAACATCCACGTGAAAAAGTCTACCACGATCTGTGAGAAACGATTGCCTGCTCAACAAAGAAATATTGAGAACGAAATTAGCAATGGCGATTACAAATCCAGATAACGCAATCCCGTTACTACCATTACAGGAAGGATATTTCGGACGAATTGTAGGCGAAGTGATGTACACCTACCAATGCAAAAAGATAATGGCGAGATGCCGGAAAACCCTACAATACAAGGGATAAATGTGCAAACGAACTCGAAATCATTCACGAGGTAAACCCAGGTTGTGCAAGCAGTCACCAGGATAATGAACCCGGTAGGGTTTCAGCCAAATCTGTTTAATTGCAGTAATGCATATGGACCAATGTACGAAAAAGAAGATGGACAATGGGTTCAATTTCCAAGTAAAACAATCGTAGTAACACCCAGAAATTCGGATTGACGGAACTAACAACAGAACTAGAGTTCAAGCCGATAGACGTATCACAGAGTGGATTATATACACCAAAAGATCTTGAATCAGCAAGAGCCCACATGTTATTCCCAGCACAAAGACAAGCGATCCTATCAATATAGTGACTATTTCTGGAGGAAATAATTATGGGGAGAGCCCGAACTACGAGACTATTATTATCACCAAGTCACTATCAACAAGCAACAGCAAACATGATGAAGGCTATGTGGGGTCGATTTTTGGTATTTGGCCAAATGATGGCAGGGATACTCGGAATTATTCTGATAATACAAATAGTCAGAGTAATACTAACCCAGATGCTAGCATTTTGACATCTATAAGCGCGAGAGAAAAGTAAATTGGAAACTTGCAATTGGATTTTACCGTTCTTAGCGAAGACAATGGTGCTACATGGACACTCAAAGGATATCCATCGAATAAAGAGATTGTTGAAAATATTAACGCAAATGAAAGGGACAGACGAAGAAGTCGGACGTAAGTTCAAAGTGATAATGAGATTAGAAGCAGAAAGGACTCAAGAGAAAGCAAAAAGAACCGGGAAGTGGAAAAAGTGGATGAACCTCAGACGAGACGATGATAGTGACAACGACAATGATGATTTCGACGACGATGATAATAACCAAGGAGGAGCAATGTTGATAAATAAAAATACAGCCACTTGGGAAAACGAAAAAATGAAACCATGGGGATCACCGTATTTACAGTCCCATATTTACAGGCACCAACTATGGACCAATGCGACGACCAGGAACAATGAGAGAACGGATAAGAATGGGAACCGGAAGATTACCCATACCGAACATTTATCCAACAGCTTATGAACCAAATTGGGCAGCAATGGATCCAACGATGATCAAACAGGCTAAAAGTGTAGAACAAGAAGTGGAGACACGAACGATTGCGGTATTGCACGACACAGCCGGACCATCATTAACCATCACGGTTGAAGTAAACGGAAAGAGATGGATGCAATGATCGATACCGGAGCAAACATTTCGGCAATAAATATGAATATGCTACCAGGTAGACTATGGCCATGTATTGAGGAGACAACCATGGATGTAATAACATGCAGCAAACAATCCATAGCGGTGGTAGGAAGAGTATGGTCAACGATTGAATATAAAGGGTTAAAGTTACAACGTACCTCGCAGTCATCAGACAGCTAAGTGTATCATGCATAATCGGAACAGATGTAATGCCAGAATTGCTGAAAGAAATTGTGATTGATTTGAGCTCCATGAAATAAAAGATAAAACGGGACAGATATGCACAATGAGAACAGAAGTAAGATGTCCGAAAAAAATGATAATACCAGCACGTACCCAGACAATATGTTATGTCAAGGTTGATAACGAAGCCAAAGGAGATATGATATTCGAACCAAGTCAAAAATTCGAGAAGAGAAGAGAGCTACCATTGGCAAGAGAGATCGTCAGTATAAACGAGGATAACGAGATACCCATCAACATCACCAATTTTGACGAGGAAGATAAAGTAATCTATGAAAACGAGAGACTTGGGAAACTCACACCAATGATGAACATTGAGCTGCCAGAGATAAAAAGCGAAGGAGCAGACGAAAAAGAATTATGGACCATCGATAGCGAACTCCTAAATGAAGACGAAAAGGAACAACTCAGGCAACTACTGATGAGTTTAAAGATATTTTGCGGCTTCAGATTTGGATTTGGGTACCAGTGACGTAACTCAACATATTATACCATTAACAGATGAAACACCCATAACCTTGAGGCCATATCGATTGGCCGAAGCACAAAAAACAGTGGCAGAGGAGGAAGTACAAAAGATGTTAGATGCGGAGTGATATAACCTAGCTGTTCACCATGGCAATTCAGTCCAGTCGGAAAATGATGTCAAAAGACGATGGACACAGAGATTTTGTATCGATTATGGAGCGAATGAAGCAGTAAAAAAAGGGATACATACCCACTGCCAGATTAACGAAATGTTACAGATGTTACATGGAGGAGCAGCATACTTACATCTTTATGATGTAAAGAGGCGGGTACTGCGCATTAAAGTCAAAGAGGAGATAGAGAAAAGACAGCCTTTACCATCGGAAAAGATTATATCAGTTTAAAAAGATGCCATTTGGATTAACAAACGCACCTGCTTCGTTTCAAAGGTGTATGAACTTTGTGACACACGGAATTAAACAATGTATGGTGTATATTGATGATCTGCTAATATATTCAGGTACTTTCGAACAACACTTAATCGACATCAGGAACGTATTCGTGAGACTGAAACAATGGAAGTTGAAATTGAAACCGTCAAAATGCGATGGGCAAAGGAGAGAGTCACATTTTTAGGACATATTGTGTCGGCAAAAGAAAGGGAACCAGATCCGAGAAATGTTGAAAAAATAAAGAATTGTCCGATACCGAAGACCGTGACTCAAGTACAAGAATTTCTGGGATTATGCGGATACTACCGCAAGTTCATCAAAAATTATGCAACTATAGCAAAACCAATTCAGGAACTAACGAAAAAGACACTCCATTTCTGTGGGAAAGAGAACAGCAAATAGCGTTCGAATCGCTAAGAGACAAGTTAATAGCCTCACCTATCTTAATACATCCAGATTTCAAGAAGCCCTTTCTATTAGCAACCGATGCAAGGATATGCATCAGGAGCTGTGCTAGGACAATGGGATGAGGAGAAACGAGAAAGAGTTATCGGATATTATAGTAAGACGTTCAAAAAAGCACGAAAAGAATTACTCAGTCACAGAAAGAGAAGCCTTAGCAATAATCCAGGCGATAAAACATTTTAAATATTTATTGGGGGACACGAAATAATTATTATACGGATCATCAACCTCTAGTTTGGTTGGGCCAACACAAAGAAGCATCTAGCCGATTAATGAGATGGGCAATGCAATTACAAGAATATTCCCCATACATCAAGTTCAAGTCAGGAAAAGCAAACGCAAATGCAGATTGTATGTCGAGATTTGTATTTGAGGAACTCATGGATCATGACGTCAGACGAATATGCCTGATAATCGCGGAAGATATCGACTTTACCAATCTAAAGAATGAACAAAAGGAGGACAATGAATTGAAACTAATAATCGAGTTCCTAGATAAAAAACGATATGAAAATATTCAACAACGATGATCGATAAAAAAAACATGGAGAAAAATCGTCACAGATATACGATCGAGAAAGGATGGCTATTGGTAATGGATGGCGACAAACGGTTGATGTGCTTACCAGAAAGTAGACGGAAAGAAATAATGATTCAATACCATGACGTAAAATTGGGCGGACATATGTCAGCCAAGAAAACAGAAGCCAGGCTTAAACAGAAATATTACTGGCCAATATGAGTGATGATGTGAAAGAATGGATAAAGAACTGTTTGATATGCGCGACTAGGAGAACAACGGGCAGCAAATTAAAACGCCCTGAAACCATGCCGATACCGCCAGAACCAATGACAATGATTGCAATGGATGTGGTTGACCACTACCAGAAACCAACAGCGGAAATGTGTATATATTGGTGATAACTGATTATCTAACAAAGTTCCGGAAGCATTTGCGATGCCGGATCAAAAAGCACGAACGGTGGCAAGGATATTAGTGGAAGAGATCTGCTGCAGATATGGAACACCAAAACAAATCTTAACTGACCAAGGAACTAATTTCATGAGCGAGATAATAAATGAAGTGACAAATTATTTCAGAATTGCCAAATGAGAACCTCGCCGTACCACCCGCAAACGAATGGTCAGACAGAAAGATTTAACGGCATACTAATAGGACATGATGTCAAATTATGTAAGTAAACATCAAAAGGATTGATGAAGACTATTTAAGTTGTGTCTAATGGCTTACCGAATGTCAATACACTCAGCAACAAAAATGAGTCCGTTTAAACTCATGTACGGAAGAGAATGCAACATGCCGATGGATCTCGAATACAACCACCAATCTCGCAAATATGGAGATAGATGATTATGTGACCAAGTTCAAAGAGAGAATGCAGGAAATATGGAAAACCGCAGGAATGAACATCCGATTCAACCAGGAAAGTTATAAGGAATTGCATGATAAAAGAAGAACGTGCAAAACCATCAATTTTAAAGTCGGAGATTGGGTTATTATAGAAACACCCGAATTAATCCAGGAACAGCAAAGAAATTACAACGTAATGGCAGAGGGCCATATGAAATCATCTATGTAAACGAGAACAACGCTCGAGTAAAATTGGTTAACAATCCACTAATTAGACCCATATACGTGAATACATGTCGATGTAAAGCAGTAGCGAAAACTGCCACTAAAGATCCAGAAACAAGGAAGATAATCACGAGATCACAAACAAATGCCACAACAGAACAGAAGTAAGCGGTAGATTAACGAGATCACAGACAAGACGGATATTCATGTTGAGGGGAGAAACAAGCAGCAGCGCCAATAAAGAAACCAGAAGCAGAAGCGAAGCTGACGCAATGGCAAGGAGTCAAGCGACATGGAATATGACAGTAAAAATAGCACGAGAAATTGTACCAGAATGGGCCAATATAACCAATAAATACCAGGTATTAGGCAAACTAATGATAGTAGCAGAAAGATATGCAAAAGACGAAGAAATGCTGAAGGAGTACAAGTACCGGCTCAAATGTATGAACTAGTCCGGAGATTACCAATCATGTTCCTAACAAGTGATTTGAGTAACAACTGGCCAATCCATCATGCAGTCAAAGCAGGGCAGGAAAAACGAGCATTAGAGATCATACGTATAATGGAAAACTGCAAACAATCGACCAACGTCAAAAACAGTAAAGGGAAAACTCCCACTGATGAAAGCCATAGCAATGGGCGCGTCAAGAGAAGTACTCAGAGGAATTATTGAGAACGGGATCTACGTTGAAAGAAAAGATAACAAACAACGAACCATCTTGCGTTACGCCGTCAGGTCAAAAGACCTAGCATACTAAGCTTTATCACGGGAAACGCAACAAACGAAGAAGCCGAGGTGCTGGGACAGAGCATTGAACCAATTCTGGAAGCCATCAGAGGAAACTTAGACAGAACCGCAGCAATGTTAATCAAATGGAAACAAAACGAATTAAAAGCGGAAGTAATTGATATAAATCAATTCCAGAACAACGAAAATATCGTACTAAGAAGCGCCATATACTCAAGACCACCAATGCCAAAAACCATTAAAGCAATATTACAAAGAAATAGAGCAGAATTGACAGGTAATTGTGGAAATGCACAAAAACACATTCGATGAAAAAGCAACTAGAAATACTAGTGTGGGAATGGCACCGGAAACAACGGAAATATCAAAGAACCAAAGAAGAACGAGAAAGTATCCACAACGACAAGAAAGAGATAATTAAAAAATACACAGGAGATGATCAAAGCAGCAAATGTCGAGGACGACATTTTGGGGAAAACCCCGGGTGAGAGAAATGACGATGGTGATGACAATGAAAAGATGGGGGATAACGACAAAAACCCAGAAGGAATGACAGAAAACGGAATCCAGAAGGTGGAGAACGAAACAACGGATGATGATGAGGAGTTAGAAGAAGACGAAGATGACCAATGTCGAGGGGAAGACCAAGGATTCGACAAAACAGAAAACAAAAGCGAAAGTCCCCAAACACAAAAAGCGAAAGTCCCCACTACTCAACATAGTGTGTCGAAACCAAACCAGCCAATCCTACTACAAAGATATTTATACTAAACATCTATCTGTTTAACAGAAACGAAAAATATGAGAATCGTAAGAGAAGCTTTCCAAGAAGGCGAAGTATTTATGATAAAAGTCAGTGATTACGACGGAAACGCCGTCGGAATATGTGTGCAACTAATGGAAGGAACAGGAGTAAGTTGTGATTTCAGATCGATACAAAAGGAAAGATCTTTAGCAGCCAAAAAAGAGATCCCAGGCTATGTGGAGATTATGACATCTGTAGAGACATATCAACAGAGGAAATGGAGCTAGAAAGAGCCAATGAAACCGGAGTACATTTCCAACTCAACATTTTGGAAGAAGGTATTGAAATTGAAGATAAAGGGAGTCGATCAATTACACATGTATGCATCAGAGAAGACAGAGACATATGCATAATAACTGATATGACACAAGACCACAAATTCTTCTGGGGAGAGGTCAAACCAAATACCCCTACTGTGGTATGCGCAGGAACACAAGGGATAGTAGTATGTAAAGGAACAAGAACTGCACCAAGAAAAGACAAGCAAAGAGTATGGCAATGAAACAAGGATCCACTGAAGGGGATAACAACCAAGAAGCCAAACAAATCAGTTAGTACAAAAACAACAACAGAGCAAAATCAACCGAATAATAACAAACAACAACATGGATCAACGAAGTAATTAAAGACGAAGACGGGAAGTGCAGATAACTATTACCTTAAACAAGAAAGGTGAAGAGGTAATTACAGTCAAAAAACAAGAGGGAGAACCAATCATAAGGATATGTGTAATGGATAAGACGGGAATCATCGACGACGTACAACAACACGATAGACAAAGGTGCAGACGTTAAAATGGAGGACAGGAAAACGGAAAGAGCGATACCAAGTATGTATCTTAAGAAAGGAAGAGGAACTAGCGTATGTCAACCAATAACTCGACAAAACCCCAATTAACAAACATACCGTGGATACCCCGAGATCGAGAAGGGGGAGAGAAACGAGAAATCACAGTCACCTAACAGAGAAGGAGAAGGAACGATTCACATCAAGCATTCAAGAAAATCAAGGCACCAGAAACGAATACGACAGGCAGTTAGTACAGTATTAACGACGGAAAAAACAAACAATGGAACAACGATAATTACACAATGATGATATGATAACTAGTCGTGATAGTAAGTACGATAATGCGTTAGTAATGATTCAAGGATAAGAACCACCAAAAGAGTAAACAAAACCGAGAAACCGAAGAAAATGGCCCAAGGTAAAAAATTGAAACGGTATGCCAACAGAAATACTGAATCTAGAAGAATACGAGGTGGTAGAGGATCCCGGATTCCGCGGATTGTGGATGTCGGAACTACCAAGAATACCCCCACCTAACGACATGACACACGAAGTCGATATATACCGACTAACGGACGAACATATGGGGGAATGCGCACGCTGCATTCCGGCCCCATGGCGACACTGGTATAACAAGAGAGGAGTCGTTGTAAATAATGTATAAATGAAACGATAAAAGTAGTAATAATAGTAGTAGCAACTGTACATAATAAAAGTAGTAAATTAAAAAACAATATGTAGAAAAACACAACAACAAGTATGATGACCATGACTAATAAATAGAATGAACCAGAGAAACGACAGAACAAGAAAATCCAAAGAGATGCGCCACATGTTGTTGAAGTAATAGAGAAAAGGCAATAATGAATGTGCTCCAGTAGACAGATGGAAATGAAACATGCCAAACCAGCCCGAGCAGCCAACAGGATCCCTGTGAGGGCACAGTGTGGAAAATTAATGAACCCAATTGACAAATCAGACTCAAGAGCATTGGGTAGAACATCACACGGCGTGATAGAGAGTATCAATAGGAATTGCAATAACATACAAAAATAGAGGCAAACAACATCAAATATCGTCAGGAAACTAGAACTATAATAACAATCAGTAAAAGCCAATCAGGCACAAGATAGGCAAGCGGAAAAATTAGAAGGTTACAGGAAAATCGACAACATGATTGATATTGACCAGTTTAGTGGGGAGACGGACTGCCAGGAACTGGGCAACGGACTCGACACGGTAGATGTATAGGAGAGAAAAAGGATGTCAAAATGTAAAAATCTTATAAAAAATAGAGTTATACAAGATAGAATCCAAGATTAAAAAATTATCATTGTAAGAATGCCAAAAAAAAGCGGTAAGAGAACGGCGAGAGAAGCAGAGGAACAAAAGATTAAAGTATGAGTTATGAAGGAAATACCAAGCCGAGCCGGACGAGTTCGAATAGAGA